>JAGFJS020000033.1:0-227774 GCA_017580825.2 Aureobasidium zeae
GGTCGCGCTTCCTCTCGTGCCCCTCGGAGTCGCGCCCGATCTTAGAGTCGCGCCTAATCTTAGTCTCGACGAGACACTAGCCGTGCTAGTCTTCGGAGTTATGCCTCTTCGTCTAGTCTTACTACTATAATAGAGAGGTTAGAGACGGAGAAGGACGAGGCATATATAGACGAGAGTCCTAAGAAAGAGTTGCAGGATCTGCTTATTACCTTTATTTAGGTTACTATTCATAACCCTGCCATAGGTAGTGTCTAGCTATCTATAAGCCCCCCTATCGCCCTGTTATCCTTCTTTAAGGACGAGAAAGACCTTAAGCTGTTAACAGAGTTAGAGGAGTTCCGCTTTAACCTCGAAGAGTGCTATATAGCTGTGCCTCCGATCCTACTTAAGAAACTATCCGCCTGTTTCTACTCTCCTTATAACAATAGTTTCTAGAGCATTCCTCTCGCTAAAAACACGTAAACAGACCCTAAGAAACAAAAGTTCGCTAAATTAAAGGCCTAGCGTTAAACTGCTAGCTTAATGATTTAGGCTCGAGAACAAGCTCTAAATAGTGTTAAGATTCTCTAGGTCTTCGTCGCAGCAGATCGTACAACATTAGACTTAATCCCTAAGGAATATCGTTTCTAATACTACGATATTAAGACTAATCGTATCTAGACTCTAATTGCTAAGGACAGCGAAATGGTAGATGCTACTAAAGACTCTAATGATAATATCCCCCTCTCGAAGAAGTCGGCTATAAGAAAGAGGCCACGTACGCGTAGTCTAGAAAACAAGCCACCCTAAAAGAAGAAGACAAAATCTCTTCTAGTAGCAGAATCCTCTAAAGTCTCGACACCTATTATGAAGAGAGCAAGGAGCCTTGCTAGGGTTAACTCGGTTATTGACATAGACGACGTTTTTAGAGGTGACGATCCTTCGCTTAGTACTAACGGCATCGAGTCGGAGAATAAGGTTAATCTTGTCTAGGATGACATCGCTACTAGAGAACGTGCGGCTAAAGAACGTAGCCGTTTTAAAGAGGAAGAACTTTAAAAGCAAACTAACGCTGCTGCTGCCGCTGCCGCTGCCGCTACCGCTAATCCTAAGGTAGAGTCTACTTACCCTTAGTGGATTATAATGCCTCCCCGAGAAGCATAAGAAACTCCATCATTAACCCCGTCTATTAAAATGGGCAAGGCTAAGTAGGAGGTTTATAAACTCCTATTAAGCGGTCTAAACGGCAACGGTACTATCGAGCCTCTAGAGGACGACTAGCACCTAACGCTAGAACAGCTTACGACTTACTAGGCAGACTTTAAACATAGAAGTCTAGAGCTCTAGTAAGCAGCATGTACCTTCTAGGGTGGCAACGCCGAAGACCTTAATGCGGCCTTAGGGAGCTTCTACGAAGGCTAGAACAAGAACAATTTCCTCTTGTTATATTAGATGTATTCTGCGTCGTAGGCGCTTTAACGACTCCTTGCTAGCGACCCTTTAATCATTATCGCCTACGATATAGGTCTCGGTAAGACAGCTATAGTTCTTACGATTATGTGGGCGTCTATACAACTTGTCGAAGATAGTAACCGCGATCTCGATAAACGCTAGTAGAAGGATGGTCTATACTTCTACCCTAACATATTGCTTAACGCAGATCCTATGCTTACTAGAGAATCTGTCCGCCTCGAAAAGGGTCCTACGCTTATCGTTACAGAGCACAAACTTAGTATAACATAGGTAGAGAATATCCGGAAGTTTGTCTTAAACGGGATTTAAGTCGTTCTTACTAGTCCGGCCCTATCGTTAAAGGACGCCACCTTCTTTATAAAGACAATGCGCTATTAGGTGCCAACTTTAATTATTTTAAGAAAGTTATAATGGTATCCTACTAAAGAGCAGCTCTAAGAGAGGTATACCCGCTAGGGTTTAGAGATTCTAGACCCTTTTACTATAAACGACCTGCTCGAGCGTAACCTAATTAAAAACCCTAACTAGGTTTAGCCTCTAGAAGAGGAGACCGAAGCCGAACGTAAGGAGCGTAAAGACTACTTAGGCAAAGAGTACTGTTTTAAAGGACCGCCTACATAGCATAACGGTTATACTAAGTAGGTCGTACTAGTCACCCTAAAGCTCGTTAGGAAGAACCTTTATCTCGAAGATCTAACATATGCCGACAACTGCTAAGTTAACAGGACTCATTACGATAACCCTATTAATACTTAATAGGCACGAGTAGTTATAGATAAATTCCATAAGCATGTTAGCTACATAATCGACCTGTTCAAATCCTTACTAAACCTACCTGGCCATCTATAGTACATCTTCGTTAGCGGGACGCCTTTTAATAAGACGGCGTCATTGCTAGGCCTAATGATTTCTATAGAGGCGTAATACTAGGACTCGGACCTTCGTACTAAAGGAACGTTTGTTAACTTCGTGCACTCTACTATAAAGAGCAAGTCCCGGAAGAAGCTAGAAAGCATATAGCTAAATCATTAGGGTAGGGAGTAGTCCGTACGCGTCTAGGAAATGTTAGTAGAGTAGGGCTAGCAACAGGTTATAGAGAGCGTAAGGAGCGTTACTTCCATCTAGAATAAGATGAATACGGCACTCGGAAAACAAGTTAAGAATGTTAAAGGGGAGGCTGTTAACGAGGACAGAATCGACATTAGCACATTGCCTAAAGACTCCTTAATAAAAATTAGAGCCTTTAGTCAACTCTTTATAGACAAAACTATTAGGTTCTCGACAGACTACTGTTAGCTGCCGAACAAGACTAAGTGTCGACTAACTAAAGGAATGATCGTAGCACTAATGCTACCTTACAAATGCTTTAACGTTAAGGTAGATATTCCTAAGGATAAGCTCGAACCTCTTATAAAAAGGTGGACGTAGAGTGTTAAGAATGCTCTACGAAAGGGAGTGAACAAAGACAATTCCTTTAACATGTTTAAGTTTACACGTGCGATCTACGACTTCTAGGTATTGTTAGTGTTTCCGTGCCTAGAAAGACTAATGTCTAATAATGAGGACCTAGTAAAGGAGCTAGAAAACGGGTTAACTAGAGAGACGGCTAAGAAGCTATTAAAAAACCCTAAGGGAACGGTCCTCTAGTCGTATATAGGCGAGATTAACAAGATGCCTAACCCCCGAATAATCCGAGAAATAGCATGTAAGATTAGGGAACAGCGCAATTACACTAGAAAACATGGCCGGAAGTTTATAATTACCGCCTTCCTGCCCTTTACTATAGTAGTCTACAAAATGTAGCTAATGTAGCTGCTCGAGAAAAAGAAGAAAGGCAAGAAGGTTAGCGCTTCCTTTATAGCACTCGACGACTTTAAGAGTGACGTTACCTTCCTTAATACAGACTCGATTGACAAGGTCAAAATCATTAACACTTTTAAGGGGACAGGTAACGACACCTATAAAGACAAGCCTGCCTGTCTACTTGCCGGTACGGTTTCGATTAGTAGCGGAATGGATCTTACACCTACCGATACGATCTTTATAGGCGACATCGACTAGATTATACAGGCTATATAGCAGGTTAGCGGGCGCGTCCGACGTACAAAGATAACTTAGAAGGCACCTTTTACTAAGGTTTATCGCATCTTGTGCTTCTCGGATTAAATTAGACTATAATAGTGGATAAACGAGCGCGTCCTTTCGCAAAACTCCATCCGCTAGGAGTTAGGTAAGTATAGTCTAGATGAAAAGGAGATCCGAAGGGCCTTCGGCGCGCCTAAAGAAGAGGTAGAGATATAGAAAGCAAAGGTTAGTTAGGGAAGTCGCACGAATGAAAACTGTTTTACTATTACAAAGTATATAAAGATTAGCCGAGATTTTGCTGTATAAGTAAGAATAAACACGTAAGATTAACGAGGAAGACTAGAGGAAGATAGAGGACTAGGGTAGGATTTAGTAGGCGAACGATTAAGGCCTTACAGATAGTCTAGCAGATGGTCTAGTAGATAGTCTAGTAGATGGTCTAGCAGATGGTCTAGTAGATGATCTAGCAGATGGTCTAGCAGATGGTCTAGTAGACTCGAGCAGACAGCTAGGTTAAGGGGCTCCCGGCAACGGAAATTTAGTAAGAAATAGAAGGATTTAGTAGGCGAACGATTAAGGCCTTACAGATAGTCTAGCAGATAGTCTAGCAGATAGTCTAGCAGATAGTCTAGTAGATAGTCTAGTAGATAGTCTAGCAGATGGTCTAGTAGATGGTCTAGCAGATGGTCTAGCAGACTCGAGCAGACAGCTAGGTTAAGGGGCTCCCGGCAACGGAAATTTGGTAAGAAATAGAAGGATTTAGTAGGCGAACGATTAAGGCCTTATAGATGGTCTAGTAGATAGTCTAGCAGATAGTCTGGCAGACTCGAGCAGACAGCCAGGTTAAGGGGCTCCCGGCAACGGAAATTTAGTAAGAAATAGAAGGATTTAGTAGGCGAACGATTAAGGCCTTATAGATAGTCTAGCAGATAGTCTAGCAGATAGTCTAGCAGATAGTCTAGCAGATGGTCTAGTAGACTCGAGCAGACAGCTAGGTTAAGGGGCTCCCGGCAACGGAAATTTAGTAAGAAATAGAAGAAACTAGTATAGTAACAAGAAAAGCTACATGCTGACGCTTAGGCCTACGCGCAACTCCCGCGTTTTAGCAACAATAACGAATTCTCTATACAACGTACTACCTACACACACTATGTAACGTACCTGCCACTAGCTATTATGTCGTTAAATTGCCCGATATGTAGGAGGAGAGGTTTAGGGCGTCTATACTATAACAAACACATCGCCAGATGTAGGGCTAACTAAGAAGTCGTCGAAACGTACTAGAGAACGAATAGCAAGTACTACACGCGTAAATCGCAGTTAGTCCTAAGAGTTATGTCGTTGTTATAAAGCAGTGCTAATAGCTCTATAGAACATTAGGATACATATAACGACCTAAGCGACCTTACCGCCGAGGCTATATAAGATAGCACCGTATAGTATCATCGCGACGCGTTTCCACTATAGATGAACCTAACCGCCCTAGCTAAAAATGCAAGAACTATAGCTATAAGACGCCTTTAGGCTACTATTAAGGAGGAAGACGAGCAGAACCTAATAGAAGAATACATTAGCTTCGAGGCGGATTAAGACTACAACCCTATTAGCAACTTTATAGACTAGTTAGAAATTGTTAATGCAATTAAGACGATGCCTACGGCTAATCTCTCTAACAATAGGGACGAGGACATACCTAAAGAAGAGGAGGACTAAGACCATACTAATTTTAATAGTTCGTATAAGGAAGACACCCGCGAGGCTATATCTTATACGGGTTCTGCTACGATACACCTAACGAGTAGGCGATTATCGTCTACTACAGTAATAGAAGTGCGCGACATTTTTGTAGATGAGTTTAGTTACGGGGCTGGCCTACCTCTTCGACAGTATATATAACCTAATAATGTTAAGGTTGTGCAATTCGCTAATTCTTATAGATGCTAAACTTAAGACACGACAGAAGTAACCCTTCTAAATGGTTTTAAGGACAAGTTTAACTTTAGCTTTACACGATGGATCTACCGGGAGAACATCTCTAAGAACGGCATTAACCGTCTACTAAAACACCCCGGCCTCGAGGCACTAAAGGAAATGCTTAGCTAGAGGTTAGTAGACGAGTTACGAAGAAAGATGGAGAAGATCCTAACTATGGCAGACGTAGGACTATAGGTCTTAAAGTCGATGACAGTGCCGAGCGAAACTAGTCTAACAGGATCTGCTAAATACCAGATATAGTATAGAGACTCTATGCGAGCAGTCCGATTTTTCCTAGGACATGCTAGGTTCCGTGACGATCTTTGCTATGCTCTATACCGAGCTTAGAGCGACGATACTCGCAAATGTAGGAGATACACTAATATGCCGTTAGGTGATTAGTAGTGGAACATGCAGACTAAACTTAACCATAACCTAGAGACGACTAGTGCAACGATTATGCCATTAATTGTTATAAGCGACAAGACGAAATTAACACTCTAGTCTAGAGATCTGCAAGCGCATGTAGTGTATCTATCTATCGGCAACCTTAAGGCTAAGGCACGGCATTCGAACGAACGTCCTAGTTTAATACTGCTAGCGTTACTACCTTATATTAAGGAGGGCGACGCTGTTCGCTAGAGCAGGTATTTTCATATATGTCTTAACCTAATCTTTAACTCTGTAAAGAAGACTGCGGCAGAAGATTAGAACGGTGTTAAGATCCCCTACGCTAATAGCTAAGTGAGGAAATGTTTTCCTATTATTGCAGCTATTACTACAGACTATAAGGAGCAAGTAAAACTGACAGGTGTTTTAAGCGGTCGCCAGTGTATAATATGTAAGATTTATCCTAATCTGCGGGAAGACTTAGAGATTGCTGTCCCCTAGCGTACATAGGACGACATAAAACTAAGAATTATGCTCTAGCGTAACTAGGGAGGTATAGTGCCACAGAAGAGACGTCGGAAGCGTAGGCCAGAAGACAACGGCTTACTAGCGCTAGCGCCTTTAGGTTCTAGTTTAGAATCCTGCTTATTAGATAACTCGGACTCGGACTCTAAACTCGACCCTAACGAAAGAGTCTACGACATAAACTGTTTTGCCTTTACCTATCGCTATATAGAGATTAACCATTTAATGATAGTCGACATCCTCCACTAACTCCTTAAAGGCGTAATGATACACGTCTTTGCTTAGACCTAGACTCTTATAGCGGAATAGGCGTAGGACAAGAGGGGGACACGAATAGGACAAGCTGCCGACGCCGCTAGGAGTAAGAAAACTACTAAGAAAAGGCGAAAGCTAGACAAGTCGAAAGTAGTAAGGGCAATTGTCGAGGCTATTGTTAATCGGCGATTTGCTTCGATCCCTCTATATCCGACGCTACGAGTGTTCTTACATATGTTATTAGTAACGCAGTAGACCGGCGCTAAGCAGAAGAGCATCCTTCGACAGATCCTTCCTGTATTCGTGCCGTTACTCGAAGAAATAGGCATAGATAAGGCAAAGGAAGCGATTCGATTCCTCCGAGCAACAGTTGACTTTATTACGCTTGTAATGTACGAGAGCTACGACACTAAAACACTACGATACTTTAAGCTTGCCTTATACAGAATGAATTAGCATAAGGAGGTATTTCGAAAGTACCGGAACCTAAAAGCAGAAGAGGAAGACAGGCACTTTAACTTCCCTAAGTAGCATGCTCTAACTCACTATGTTAACATAATTAAGCTATATGGTTATACACTAAACTAGGATATAAGTCACCCTAAACATAAGCACTATACATATATAAAGGAAGGCTTTAGACGGACTAATCGCCGGGAGAACTAGGAAGATTAACTAATGGATTATCACCACCGTGGCCTAAACATGCTCGCAATACAAGACCTTCTTACACCACAAAAGCGGAAAACGTAAGCAGATTGCATAGAAGAAGTAGGAGAACTAGTTGCTCTAGCTAACGCGGTACTAGTAGCAAGGTTCTTTCGTCTACTATAGGCACATCGGCGTAGGGCAGAAGACATGTAGTGGCTAGTTAGTCGCGTAGTCTAGATTCTAGGTGGCGACGACGGTAGACTTTTCCGGTAAGCAATGGCTGTTTTTATACGAGAGAAAAGGCTTACTAAAGCATCTGCAACCGAAGCAGCGTATAGAGCAGGGGATCCAGATTAGATTAAAGCAGACCCTTTATAGGTTAACGGCTACCTTGTCTAATTCTACTACTCGATTAAATGTCGGAGGGTCATCGGTGACAATGCCGAGCATAGTAATGCTACTAAACGTAACTATACGCGATATACGCTTAACTAGCAAGGCATAGGCAGGCTAAGGAATGATTAGGTCTAGGTATAGGAGTATACATTAGAAAGAGAGGATAGAGCTCCGGTGCCGTTCTACGGTCGTCTTCCTGTCCGTTTACGTCTAATTATTACAGTAAAAGACATAGGACGACCCATTCTAGTAGTTAAGCCTAGGGGGGTAAAGGACGATGAGATAAGTGATTATACATACTGCTCCTATACTAGAGTGTATGTCGACGTCTTCGAAGCTACAAGCCCTTTAGGATTAGCAGATCTAGACAGTAGACTAAATAAGATTAGGCCCTTACTAACACGACTAGTAGGAGGAGTGCTAAAAGGGCGGAAGGTTTATAGTCTAGAACAGGTTTATCATACTATTTATGTAGTTCTAGTAGACGAGCGCAGTAGTAGTAAGAACAAGGAGATGTATATTAATAACACTGCGGATTAGGCTACCTATAATTTTATATATAACTAGAGGTAGGAGGTAGAGGTTATTAAGAGGGCAGTAAGGTCAAAAGAGCGGAAGTTGTTATAAGTTAAGGAGAAGGAGCTCGTAGTAAGACGTAGAGCGAAGGAGAAGAGGGTTGTAGAGAGACAGGAGGCGGAGAGAAGAAGGAAAGAGAAGATGGTGCAGCCGTTAATAGCTTAGCGCGGAAATTATAGGCGGAAGAGAGGTCGGTAACTGTAGTAGAGAGTATACATATCCTTATAGAGCACCTGCTAGACCACCTACTAGACCATCTACCAGAAAATGTAGGTAGCCTAGGGGCGCGCTAGCGGCTTCTAAAGAAGAGAAGAGTGCACTAGCCAGACCATCTGCTAGACTATTAGCCAGACCATCTGCCAGACCATTAGCTAGACCATCTGCTAGACTATTAGCCAGACTATCTGCTAGACCATTAGCTAGACCATCTGCTAGACTATTAGCTAGACTATCTGCTAGACCATTAGCTAGACCATCTACTAGACTATTAGCTAGACCATCTACTAGACTATCTGCTAGACTATCTGCTAGACTATCTGCTAGACTATCTGCCAGAAAATGTAGGTAGCCTAGGGGCGCGCTAGCGGCTTCTAGAGAAGAGAAGAGTATACTAGGCAGACCATCTGCTAGATTGTCTAGTAGAAAATTAGAGTAGGCTAAGCTTACGGAAGGGTGCTCTAGCGTACTAAAGCGCCCTTAAGCGCTAAGGGATTTCTTAAGCGCCCTCTAGCACCCTCTAGCACCTATACGCCTATGCGCTAAATGTAACTTCGTAACGTACATCTTCCGAGATTAACTATCTAAGGCGGTAACGTCACCTATTATTAACTGTTATCGAACTCGACCACTAATAA
Organism: Aureobasidium zeae; assembly: GCA_017580825.2. Taxonomy (NCBI): domain Eukaryota; kingdom Fungi; phylum Ascomycota; class Dothideomycetes; order Dothideales; family Saccotheciaceae; genus Aureobasidium; species Aureobasidium zeae. The sequence continues at coordinate 9,159 of JAGFJS020000033.1, forward strand.
CAACGTTCTACTCGTCATCCTATTAGTAGGAAACCCTAGCTAACTAAGACTATTAACGTACCTATTAGGACACTATCTAGACGGAGTATCGAGAACTAGAATTATAACGTTAGTTATCGTCTAGTTCGCTAGAGCATTATAGTCCGGAGAACCTATTATCTCCCTTCTGTTAAAACCTTTCTTAGAAAACGTTATAATAGGAACTGTAAGACGTTAGATTTACATCGCTAGCGGTCACGAACAAACCTAAAAGTTTAACCATCGTTCTACTAGACTCGAGCCTACTATTAAAGGTAATAAGTTCTACACTATAGGAACCGACCTTTAAATTAACTAGTTCCTTAGGCAAACTATTAGTCGAATCGCCCGAATCTACTATACTCGAAGTTACCCTCGAACCTACTCTAAACGTTAGTATATTAAACGCCTACGTTATCCTACTAAATCTATTCTAGGGTAAAAGAGATAAGGATGTTAAGGAGTTCTATAAGGCTATAGACCTTATAGCAACCTAGACTATAGTAGTCTACCCTAATAATAGGAGAGAGGCTATAAGAATCTATATCTTAAAGACAAACCTAAAGGGTGATGTAAAGACCTTCTACGAGGGACTAAAAGATAAGGAGGACTTCGATACTATCCTTCGCCACCTTCTTTAGAGGTACGCTTATAAGAGACGTAAGATTACTAATATGTATATAGCACTAGATGCTTTCGCTACCCTATAATAAGGTAATAACGAAGGGGTTTACGAATACCTTAAGCGTATAAACAAGCTAGTACCTTACCTAACTTCTAGCACTAACTTTAATAATAAGCTCTTAGTAGTAAAGTGTATAAATGGATTAAAGGACCCGAAGCTTATAGTAAGAGTTAGAGATGTTTCTATAAGCATATAGGGTGACCTAACTATAAGTCGACTAAATAAAGTTCTAGTAAAGATGGTCCTAGCAGGAATTAACTTCTCTGTCTTTAGAGAACTAGAGGAACCTTAATCGAAGAAGCCACATAATTAGAGTAACGATAAAACTATAGAACATCTTAAGTCGTTAATTGACACCTTAAGCATAGCCGCCTAGTAGCTAAAAGGTGTAACCTTAGAGCCTTCTCGTCCCTAGTATTAGCAGATTACTTAGTATCCTTAGTAGTAGTCTTAACATCCTTAGTAGTAGTCTTAATAGTAGAGAGGTAGCAACCGTCCTAGACCCTATAATAGAGGTCCGAGTAACCTTACATATTTTAAGTGTAGAGCTCTAGGTCATTATGCGAATTCTCCCGAATGTCCTTTATTAGGTCCACTTTAGAACTAGCATTAACCTTTAGCAATTACTCTAGTGGCTTACTTAGAAGGCTAATAGTACTAGCAACCTGCCTAGTAACATAGTTAGTAACCTCCTTAGAAGGAATACTACTAGCTATAGCCTCGGATCGTTAAGATTAGAGGTTTACCTTACTCTAAGCATTAGTAGTAGGAACCCTAACCTAACTAGTAGAGAAGAGGTACGTATCTATACTATTAGGTGTATTAGGGTGAATATAACGCCTTAACCGACGCACGAATCGTTCCTATTCTCTATAACGACTTTTAAGTTTACTAGGACTTAGGTAGAAGAAGGTTGCTAGCTAACTACTTCCTAACATATACTACACCTAGCATTATTAGAGTTCGCCCGGTAAAGACGTATCTATATAAAAACGAATCGATACCTATTACTACCCGTGCTCGCGCTATCTAGAACCGAGCTATACCTTACACCATCCTACCTAAGCGAACAAAGGGAGCTTAAGGTTCTACCTAGAACTCGCCCGTCTAGACGAATGTTAAGCCCGCTATATAAACTATAACACGCTAACCTACTAAATAACCTTAGAACGAGGATTAGCGCCGTTAACCTAGAGACCTATAACTAGCCTAGGGACAACTAGCCTAGTAGGGTTAGCTAAACTAGGTTTAACTAGCTCTACCCTAGTAGTAGCAATAGGAGGTTTACCCCTAATAGGCTACCTAGTAGTTCTATCCTAGAAGTGTCCCGACCTAACCTAGTACTTACCCGATAGAGGCCTTATAACCTAGTCTAAACAATAGACGTTAATAGGGAATGTAGCAGTCTTAACCTAATAGCTACCCGATAAACGCCTAACTGCCTTAGTAATACCTAATAAACTAACCTAACGTTTAGAGGCAAGTTCGCTTTAACCTTCTAAATCCGCCCGTTGTTAACCTAATCTAATTTATACTAACGGTCACTCCTAGAAACTATCGGGAGCAAATAGACGTTATAATAGGAGATCCCTCTACTTAATAAGGATCTAAGAAGAAGCGTTAGGTAAGAGGACCTATAAATTATCTATTAATTCGAGGGTTAACTAAACCGGTAGACGTTTAGTAGATGCTTTCTAAGACCACTATCCTAATCACTATAACATAACTACTGTCTATAAGCAACGTAGGCAAAAAGTAGGTAGCACATTAAATCTAGATTCCTTAGAAGCTTACCGCTATGTTTAAAGGTAACGTTTACGCTCTTAAATTATCTATAGGTCCTATAGTAATTAGTAACGTTCGAGTCCTAGAATATAAGGATGCTTTAGACGCTAATAACAAGGATAAAGTCCGAAACTTCTACACTAAAGGTACGGTTAAGGAATTAAGCTCCTTACGTTAGCTACCTAATAACACTATTAGTCGGATATTCTAGAAGGTGTTAATCGACTCTAGATTAACTATTAAGGTGATCCCTCGAGAAATTATAGAAGGCCTAAACTATGTTATTCGCCGTAGCCCTTTCGAATGCCTAATAAAAGGTGTCGAAGGTTATATCACCATCCTAAGGGACTACATTATCGTCGAGGTTAAACTCTTAGGGGTAGCCGTAAGAATAATTATCTAGGTCGTCGAGAGAGGTATAGATTTATTTACGTTATTACTTAGCAGACGTTAGATAAAGGCTATAAGAATAATCGAGGACTATAGAAGGCAGCAGATTTATATTACTAATCTTTAAGGCCGTATAGTTAAGCTCGTAAGGACTTAAGAAAGCAAAGCTCCTCGGGACGTCCTTATAAGAGCCCTAGGATTACCTATAGGTGAAGATCTAGACATCGAACAAGACCTTTAAGACATCTTAGATAAGGATAACGATATTAAGGATAACGACGTTAAGGAAGTAGTAAGAACTTATTAACTACTTAACACTTAGCACCTAAAAGGTCGGCATCTATAAACTAGTAGATTACGGATGCTTAATTAACACTAGAGGTTAACTATAGGATGAACCTATAACGTCCCTTTCTTATAGCTTAGTAGGAACCCTAGATTTAATTACCTCTAGACCGACGAGGAAGGAAACGTGCTCGACGCGCCCTTAGAAAGATAAATGCATTTATTACTAAAGGCTACATCGCTAAAGGTTACATCGCGGAAAGTTACTACGCTAATGTTACCTACGTTAAGAAGTCCTTCGATCTAGGAGGGCAACCCTCGCTATACCTTCTACCGAAGAGGGAGTAGAAACAGAACGTTATACCTAGGTTTACATAAGAAGAATAGGAGTACGGGTTTACATCCACTAAATTCCTAACTAACCGACGCCCTACGGAATTTAGACGTTAGCTCCTATTAGACATAACTAAAGACTAAAGAGTAAGGGTTAAATTACTTAAGGCTGCTAATCTAGGCATTATAGGTAATTGTGCTAAAACGGAAGCCTAGCGAACTTAAGCGGATCTAATGCTCGCCACCTAGGTTAACCTTTTTAAGGACGACATTAGAGACATGCCTACTATAGACCTCATTAAACATTAGATTCCTACGTATGCAAGTGTTAGACTAAAGGTTTCTAAAACTAGCTTATATACGAAGGAAGAGGTTAAATACTAGTAGAAACATCTTCTAGTATTGTTAGACATTAGTGTACTCGTCCGAACCATTTTACTATAGTATACTCGCACCAAATTCCTATAGAAATCTAATAGGAAGCTTCGAATAGTTTATGTCTACCCTCCTATTAATAATGCCACTATTAAAAGCAACTACCTAATACAACGGATAGAAAGTTTGTTAGCAACCTTAACTAAACCTTAGTATAAGGTTTTCTTTACGTCTAATGTAGCTAATAGCTACTAGGCTATAAAGATGTTCCTACCCTACATCTATAAGACCGCTTTTACCTTAATCTACGGTTAGCTCGCCTACATAAGGATAGGTTAAGGATTAACCGGAGGTCCTAGAACCTACACTAGAATAAAAGCAATCGCTAATGGCCTAATCCCTGCACTAAGACCTAAGAAACCCCTTCCCGAGATTTTAAAGGATGTAAGTTATAGTTCATTTATAGATAATAACCTAGGTGCAGTAACTACTTTCGAAGAAATGCTATCCTTCCTTTATAACTACTACTTTCTAAGGGTAGCATAGGCAAATCTAACATTATTAGCAGAGAAATTAACGTTCTTCGTAGCTAGAGTTAAGGTTCTAGGACATTACCTTAATTAAGATAGTCTTCGGCTATTATTAAACAAGGTAGAAGCATTCTAGAAATACCTACGACTATTAGACGATATAGAGCTTAATCGACTAATGTAGAAGCTCCCTTAGTTATTAAACCTTATCCCGGGACGAGCTAATTTAACGATGTAATTAAAGACTACTCTTAAATACGAATTAGTCCTAGAACCTAGGAAGACGAAGAAATCTAGACGTTATGTAGACTTCTAGTAGACCGCCGACGTAGAAGAGGCTTTCTAGACTATCATTAGATCTATTACAACCTAACGTCTAAGTAGCGGTGATCCGGAGAAGTAATACCACTTAGCGACTAATGCTTTAAAGACTAGCCTCGGTAGTGTGTTGTTCTAGCTTAAGGATCTACAAATTGTTAGTCTATTAAGACTATTAAACCTAGAGACTATAGAGATCGTCATGTTTCTCTTATATAAGCTGTCGGATGCCGAACGTAATTACTACATTACTAAGCGTAAGGCCCTATTAGGCATTCGCTATATAGAAGAGGTAAGATAGTTGTTCTAGGGAAGTTCTTTTCCTTTAATTTAGTACACCGATTATTAGGCCCTTATTCACATCCTTTAGAATAAGGATGCTTATAGCCGCCTTATACGTTAGTAATACAGATTAGCTAAATTCAATTACGAAGTAGTATACATCCTAGGTAAGGAAAATGTACTTACTAATAGACTGTCACGATTAAGGGTTAGTTAAACGTTGCTACTATACGAAACGATCCTCCTAGCTTTCTTAATTAAGGAACTAGAACACGACTACCTAGGATTAAAGAGGTAGCTAAGAGCCGAGTAGTACCGTAACATCTTAATCTAGAAGCTCTATAGTCAACTCCTATACTTCGATAAAGGCAACCTAACCTAGAGAAACCTTATAAGAAGGCTATAGAGACAGGTCGTCTACTACGTTGTTATTATAGATCCCCTAATGCTTAGTTTCCGCGAGAAGAATAGGAAGGTTTTATTATATGTTACCCCTAAGGAGGTATCCTAGGTGTTGCAATACCTTTATAAAGAACATAGTCATTTTTCTACTAAAATGTTAATAAAAAAGGCTATCGGAAGGTTCTTCTAGCCTTAAAGAGGAGAACATCTAGCGAAGCACTATAGATCCTATAGGTAGTGTTAATTAGCAGCTCCTATGTAACGTGTAGTAGACCTTATACTAATTATGCAATTTAAACTATTAGACATAATCGGCATAGATTACGCTAGACCTATTACACTAGCTTTAGCGGGTACTAATTATAGGTACCTTTAGATTATAGTAAATTACTTTTCACGCTTCCTCTAGGTAGTTCTATCGAAGACTATAGATATAAGGCAGACAGTTATAAACCTCGAAAGACTGTTTAGAACCTTCGGTAAACCTTTAGTGATTTACTCGGACAATAGCTCTTATTTTAAGGGAGAAGTGGCTTAGTACCTTAAGTACGAGCAGGTTCGACACATTTTTGCTAGTGTTACTCATCCTTAGTTAGTTAGACTAGCTAAACGATACATACAGCTAATCAAAAAGGCACTATTAAAGGTAGTCTTATAGGACGAACGTTTAAAAGAGGATTAGGATAGCATAGTGGCACCCTTAACCTAAGACATTAACACTAGAAGCATAAAGATCTAGGGATTTACCCTAGCAGAGCTAATGTTCGGCTACGTCCTAAGGTTTAGAGCCATTTATCCTAACCTAGATTTAATCCTTAGGATAGGGGTAATCGAGAAATCGTTAGAGGAGAAATTAGACCGAGGGTTAATTAAAGCTGTTAATGTAGTAGAGCGATTAATAACCTTAGAGGAACTTAGGGAATCCTACCTTAACGCTAAAGCTAAGGAACAACGCTAATAGGTAGAAGCTAGCTAAACGTTCCGAAAAGAACCTTAGACTAGAGACTTAGTTTTACTAAGGGAATACGCCCTTAATAAGACCTACGGTAATGCTCTTTCTACGAAATGGACGGGACCTTATCGAATTACATAACGTACGCCCCTAAACCCTTCTACATAGTTAGAGGACTTAACTATAGGCAAAACAAAAGGTTATTATCACCTTAACATACTAAGAATGTTTTTCGAGAGGGAAGAGGAACTAGAACCTTCTAAGTAGATCGAGGTAGCTCGGATAAAATAGGACCGACCTTTAGAAGTCGAATTACTAGATAAGGAATAGATGACATTGCCGACGATAGAAACTTAACAAGATGTTAACTACTAGATAAATCGTACGTTCGATTTAAACTACGAGGACCCTAGGGATATTAGCGGACTAGATTAATAATAGAGGGGGAGGGGATACATTAAGGGAGTCATCTAGCAAGGTAGATAGTATAAATAGGAAGCTTAAGGAGGAAGTAGACCTATAGAACAAGGGGAATTATTTAGTAAGTAGAAATAGTACAAATAATCGGATTAACAAAAGGAAGGAAGGAAGGAAAGTGAATAAGGACAAGTAAGGAGTTATTAGTAAGGGGATGCTAAGATCGCACTCTTACTCTTTTTCTTCTAGCGTATATACACTCTCCCTCTTCTTCTATACTATATACTATCTACTTCTTCCCTTTCTTCTTCTCCTATTATTATTTATTATATACACGGTTAATTACCTTAAGTATTAATCTATAAACCATCTAGACACTATCGGCTACGCGCGTATATAATAGCTTAATCCGGAAGTAAGGATCGCCCCTTAGACGTAGACACTATAACTATTAAAGCAATAGCTAAGGTTATTAACGAGACCTTCGCTAGAGGTATCGTAAAGGTTAAGACTAAGGGCTAGACCTAGGTTTAGACGACTAGAACTAAACCTTCTTAGAACCTTTCGGAGATCTCTAGAATCACCCTTACCCTAGTTACCTAGTCGGAATCCGAACGTACCTAGGATTAACCCGCCGTAGTTACCTAAGCTTAGCCCGAGATGACCTACTAGTAACCCGGAAGCCCTAAACCTTAGATTAACGTCTAGGAACCTACTACAGTTAATGCAGTTAAGGAGGCCTAGGCGAATCCTAAAGCTACCTAGTCACTACCTAATAAAACTTAACCTTAGATAAACCTTCGTTAAGATCTAGTAACTATAGCTTAGGCTAGAACCTAATATTCGCCTAGGAACCCTCGTTAGAACCTTCCGCCTACGTTAACAATACCTCCTACGTTTACCCCTATTAATAAGAATTAGTCCCCTTAAGGACCTATCACTACCTACATAAGAAAGGTTAAACGTCCTAGTTTACTAATCACTAAGTCTCCTAAAGACTATAGAAAGAAGAGAAAGGTTATAGACAGCAGTAATAATAATTCTTCTAATAAGGAATCTAATCTAAAGATAACCTTAAAAGGTAAAGGAAAGGCCCCTATCTATTCTAACCTTTAGCTAACCTTTAAAGGAAAGGCCCCTACCTATTCTAACCTTTAGCTAACTTTTAAAGGAAAAGCCCCTTAGGACTTAGACTCTAAAGATGACCTTCTACTAACGTCTTAACCTATAACTAACATTATCTGTTATAGCTATAACCGTTTAGAGGCTAATAAGAAAAGAATCCTAGAAATTTTAAACTAGATAGGTTAGATAACTACTCTATTTTCGGTTAACCCTAAACAAGGTCTAGTACCTACTAAGAAAGGTAACCTAAGCAGAAAGGAAGCCTAGTTATTAAAGGTTAATTCTAAGCAACGTCCCGACTAGCCTCGGAACGCCTTATTTACATACGCTTAAGCTTATGCAATCTAGTCTACGATGACTAAAGGTCTGCCTAACCTTTAAGTTTACTAAAAGAGAGGTCACTAAAAACTTAAGGAACTCTAGACGGTCTTATATACACCTTTAGGATGCCTAAAGGGTAAAAAGCTACCTCCTTATAATAGATGTAAATCTTATTAATTAGGCTAGACTACGAGCATACATCTAGATGCTTACTTTCGAAACTAGGTAGGTAGTAGCCTCTTTAAGGCTAACACCTTCTTCTAAGACCTTTCTATATATAACTAGCACCTACTCGGTATCCCTTTCTTGTTCGTTAGACTATTATATAGTTAATAGCGATTAATTAGAGAAGGAGAATCTTTAGACGAGCTTCTATTGTATAAGGACAACTCCTTAACTATAAGGAAGACATACCTCTACTATGCTACTCTTACTAGTAACGAAGAAGGTAATGTTACTAACTACGATAAGGGAATTCCTAGCTAAGTGTCCTTAAGCAACGTTAGACCTACCTAAGTCCTTATTAAAACTAGACCTTCTTTATCGGCTATACTAGGTTTAAAGGTACCTAGAACCTTTAGTAATGCTTAACCTGTCCGTAAGGATAAGGACTAGTACGTCTAGGCTATTAGGGAGTTAGAAGGAAGGATAAGGAGTATAGAGTAGAAGTTAGACGAAGTCCTAAGAGTAATTAGGGGACGTTCTCTACCTAAGATCTAGGATAAGGAGATTTAAGGTTTAAAGGAATTAATAGAAGACCCTTCGGAGAAGGTTAACCTAACCTCTCTAGGAGGGGAAAGGGGATCTTTATAGGAGGAAAGCTTAGTAGAGGATGGCTAGAGGGTAGGAATAGAGGTCATATAACTAGAAGGAAAGAGGTAGCCGGAGGCTCTAATATACTCTCTAATTAACTAACTAACTAATAACCAATAACAGAAACCATTAACTAACCTCTGTGTGTGTGTGTTTGCTTTGTTTGTTTTCACCTCTATACGCACGTAACCTCCACAACGTCTGCCAAGAAATCTTTCGAGACTAGTACCACCCTGTCTATAATTAGTGTCTACTTCCTTCTAACGACCAATGGCATTGGATATCTATTTAGACTGTAAGGAGGCTTCTGCATACTTTATTAAAGCACGGTTAAGATTCAATGTGGTCATCAACTCTTCCAGAGGTTACAGTATCACTTTTTCAATCTTGACAACCAAATCCGGGGACTACGACTCGACACACTAACAACACCCAATTTATTTCAAGCATTCAGATAAAAGGATTAGCTAGATAGCGTAAAAGATTAATCGACAAGCGCTATGTTGGTGCAATCATAAACAGCATTGACTCGAGAGGTATGGTCCAGCCTAGACATTCTCTCTAAACTCATCACGACCATCCACCAAGTCCTTGCCGCCCTTTTCTTGAAAGTCGGTGGCATTGATCTTGTTACGCGCGGCCGACATGGCTCTCTCAGCATGAATGGAAGACTGCCTCCTGACATCCTCTTGCTCGCGCTCAATATATGCCAACGGACGCTTGGTGCTGATAGCCTCCTTGTATCGGAACACCAAAGGATCATGGTTCTCGCGGAAGAAGCGGTCCATGTCTTCCAGAGTCCGATCGCTGGTTTCAGGATAGAATGCGTACACAATAGGGATGAAGCTGAAGTTGAAGACAGTCCAGATGATGTAGAAACGCCAATGGATGCTGTTGATGCCGATCGGGGTGATTTCAACCACCATAAAGTTGCAGATCCAGTTCGTTGCAGTCCCTAGAGCGGATCCGCGTGATCTGGTCGCAAGTCCGTTGATCTCGGTTGGGTACAGCCCTTTTCATGTCAGCAAACAGTACGCAACGACTCTCTGGAGAGACATACACGGAACTCCTTGCCATCCTATACCAAAGAAGATATAGTAAAGGAAGAAAAAGGCGACAGAGGCAGATGCGACCTCGTGCTTGTGAGCATATCCCTCCAGCTCATTGAAGCGAATGAGAATGGTAATCATCAAGTAGCAGAAACCTTGACCCAAGGATGCGTAAATCATCATGTTACGACGACCCCATCTCTCGATGTTGGGGATCGAGATGAACGAGAAGAGCAGGTAAGAGACAGAGTTGCATGCCGCAAGCAGACGAGCCAGTTTTTCGGACAGACCAACCGAGGTGATTAGAACTGTGGGAAGGTAGTAGCTTGTCACGTTGATACCGCCCAATTGCTGCATTGCTTGGGCTCCCATTCCCAGGAGAATACGACGTATAGTGCAAGTGCCTCCCTCTTTGCCAGCCTTGCCTCTCAGGAGCTGACCCCATGACGGGGAGTTCTCGCGCTCGTAGTTGACAGCATACTGGATGTCCTCGCTTGCAGCAACTATACTTGGATCATCGTGCGTCGTCGATTCCAGAGCGGCCAAAATGTGTTCGGCTTCCTCAACTCGACCTTTGCTGATGAGCCATCTTGGTGATTCCGGGAGCCATGGAACGGTGCCGAACAGGATGAAAATGAAGATGAACTGGAAAGCAAGAGGAACTCGCCAGGAAACCCCACCATCTAGGAAGGAGAAGCCATAGGTAATCCAGTTGGACAGGCTGACAGAAGACGTCAACAGTGTAACAAATATTGTCAGCAAGACAGACTTACGAGAATCCAGCAATGTTCATAATCATCTCTATGATCACCAGCTTACCTCGCCATGAAGCCTTGGACGTCTCGCCTTGCCAGACCGGAGCAGTTGAAGTGTTGATACCATTGCCGATGCCAGCCACAATACTAGACGTCATAGTCAATCAATCCGTAACAAAATCATCTAGCAGCAGTGACGAACCGGCCAACGATCATCTGAGGAACCCCGAACGCTGTGCATTGAAGAAGTGCTCCAATTGACATGATGGCTGTACCCAAAAGGATGGATCTCTTGCGTCCGAGAGGATCACCAATTGCAACTGCTGCGATGGCTCCCAGGAAACAACCAATGTCGTAGATGGCACTGATAGTCGCCAGTAAGCTTGAATTGTTTTCAAGGTTGAGTTGTCTGATATAATCCTGGGTAACAACAACTCCACCAAAAACACCCTTTGAGCAGGTTCAGCGACAGACACTCGTTTACGAACGGTAATGATGCTTACCTGGTCGTAACCGAAGAGTGTCATATCCGTGGCACAGGCGACGGTCACCCATGCAGTCAACATGTTGCCAGTCATGCCGAAGTATTTGGGCTTAGATTTAGCCATGGTCTTTTCAGACATCTTACAAACAGAAAGAAAGTACGTGAGGGAAAGGATGCAGAGATCTCGTGGCAGAGATGCATCTGAGGGGTACACTCATACCTTTATATGATGCATGCTTCCCTGTGTCAGAAAAATCTGAAAAGTGATCTTCCCAATGTCGCGTGGTCCGGACAGACACACGACTGGTGCATGACGTCGTGAGTGGCTGTATAGCGAAGTCGGGAATACCTACCAGTGCTACTCAAGTATCTTCTACTGTTCTCAGACTCGTCCAATGCTACAATATACTAGTATACCATTCTCCCAGTGCATTGTCCCTGGCCCCCCTGTAGGCAAGACTCTGCGTCTCTTCGAACGTGGCATCGTGAGTACCGAAACAAGAGCGGCACAGCATTGAGGCCAAGAGTGCCGATCTGGGGAATGGGTACAGTAGTCTGGAAGTAACCACTTTACAGGCAAGGAAGAGGTCAAAAAGAAGGAGGGGTCCCCGCGCGACCGCCTGCTCTTCGGTCCTATTTCCGGAGGTGATTGAGCGACGACAAACACTGCTACAATGGAAGCACCAGAGGCAGACTACCAATCAAAACCACGTAGGCTTCTTAATGTGATACGGGGGTTTTGCGTCAAGCACAACCCAAGCTTTGTCCAAGGAGTGCAAAATGTTGGCAAAGTTCTGACCTACTTGTAGAGTATGGAGAAATAAGCTCACCACATGACATGGCGGAGATGGGAGTGACGCAGGCGGCACTTTTTGGTGTTCAAGGCGCGGATCTTTTCACGGCAAGACATGGTCGAAACCACCTGCCATCACGTCTTTGTCAGGCTAACATTGAAAAGCATCGACTCAAAATACCTGATTCTGATAGAGTCATTTCGTGCTTGAGTGTATGTAATGAACGACGCTCTGGTCTGTTTCCTGCCGTAGGTACCTGTATTCAACAGAGTCGAAGTCGTTGCTGACGTGATTTTGATCATCTCCAACACTCAGGTCTCCAACGTTTTGTGGCTATCAGATTCCCTTCTGCCGTTGACTACGGCATGATTATTGACAACACATGGCTGGTCAACCACAGGGCGTGCATGAAGCCTGAGTCACTTTCTTGACTCCACACCCTGGTTCAACCGAATATGTATATGTAAACGCATAGCCGTCCGGCATCTTTTACCACTCATTCTTCATTAATAGACAAACTCGACCCCGAGAAAACAATTCAATCAGCATGCCCGAAAGCTCCGAAGAGATACCCCGCATGGAATGTGGAAGTGAGCTGTTGAAAAGCCAATTCCTCTTTGATAGCAGCTATCACAACCTGAATCATGGTGAGTTCTACCGAGAGCGTATATATACACATAGATATAGCTGCAATGCCTCATGGATAAGAGAGTTCAGCTCGTTCTCGGCGACCCCACTCCCCCCACCACCATTTGGCAGTCAAGTGTATCAAAAGTTTGGTTCGCCGAGTCGCTGATCGCAGAATTCACCATTTAGGCAGCTTTGGAACCTTCCCTCGACCAGTAAGAGATGCTTTGAGAGCCTCCCAAGACGCATGCGAAGCGCGCCCTGACTACTACATCCGATATGCCTATCCGAAGGCCTTGGATATCTCTCGCAAGGCCGTCGCAGAACCGATCAACGCCTCTGCTGAGAATTGTGTATTCGTGCCCAACGCGACCACGGGAGTAAACACTATTCTGCGGGGCCTTGTGTTTGAACAAGGGGATGTCATCATCTACTTCTCTACCATATACGGAGCTTGTGAGAAGACTGTCACCTATGTTACGGAAACAACTCCAGCCGAGTCATTCAGGATCGACTACACCTATCCCTTATCCGATGACGAGTTATGCAATTTGTTTGAAGAGGCAGTTGCTAAACTGAAAGCTGAGGGTAAAACCCCAAGAGTCGCAATTTTCGACACGATTGTGTCACTACCAGGAGTGCGAGTGCCTTTTGAGCGCCTGACTTCCACATGCCGCAAACACGGCATCTTCTCTCTCGTCGACGGCGCTCATGGTGTGGGCCACATCAAGCTAGATCTGCGTGCAACAGACCCCGATTTCTTCGTCTCGAACCTGCACAAGTGGCTCTTTGTCCCGAGGGGTTGTGCCGTCCTTTATGTTCGCGAGGATAAGCAAAGCCTCATCCGATCTACTTTGCCCACCAGTCATGGGTTTGTACCCTTGGCCAACAGCGGGGCTGTAATCAACAATCCATTGCCCCTCAGCACGAAGAGCCGCTTTGTTGCCAACTTTGAGTTTGTGGGAACAATGGACAACGCGCCTTATACCAGCGTGCCTGCTGCCCTTGAATTCAGAAAGACCATCACATGGCAAGGCCAGAGCGGTGAAGAGGCAATCATGAGCTTCACGCAAGACCAGGCGCGCAAAGGGGGCAAGCTCGTCGCTGATATCCTCGGCACCGAGGTGCTAGAGAATGTGGACGGCACCTTGGGAAAATGCAGCTTTTCCAATGTGAGGTTGCCTCTTGATGCCGCATTGCTGACCAGAGGAGATGCTCTATTGGTTGGCAAGATTTCTGCATGGATCGCTAGTACGCTGGTCGACGAATACGACACCTTCATGGCCATCATTTTCTATGCAGGGGGTTGGTGGTGCAGACTGAGTGCACAGGTCTATCTCAATTTGGAGGACTGGGAATGGGCTGGCAAGGTGTTGAAAGAGGTTTGTCTGAGGGTGAGTAAGGGGGACACGTCTCTGTGACACAAAGGTCTAAATAGATGTATCCCTGCATAAAGCGTATGAAATGTTTTCTGTCTTTCAACATTCATACCCACGGACACATCCATGTTTGATTGAGGGCTGACATGCGTCTGAAGCCGCGGACCGGCCAAATCGAGCAGCTTCCGCCCTCGTCCTGATATTTCTGATAGTGTGGCTTGCAGATACTCATGGAGAAGGATCCGCAAGGCACATCGCCGTCGGCCAGACACCTCGTTTTTCCTTAGCTTCCGTCGACCTTCATAAATCATTAATCTTGCCTGTACTGTGGCTGGTCCACAGTATGAACCTGTCGCCTCTCAACCTTGATTGAAAATGCGAGCCTTGAACCACGGACTGCATGATGCTGAGGGATACACTGACCAGTCACGATCGAACAATACTCCAGACCTTGACAACGACCCACCATAACCTACCTCTAGCGCTACCCGAGGCGTCTGATGACGAAGCGGCGGATGAAACACACAGAGATAACACACCGATAGCAACGGCAAGCGTGAATGCCCCCACTGGACGCTGGTACTTTCTTACCAACTGCCGTGAACGCGCGGAAAATCTCTGGAGGGCGAGTTGTCGCTCGATTTGTGCCGCATGTTTTGCGTAGAGGTGCTCGCCTTCCTCGAGCGTCTGGCGTGCAACATTGGTGGGGTTACGCGTCGTCTTGAGCACACTATAAGCTGACACTCGGCGCCATGCATGCAGTGGGAGCTTCTCTGGCGGGTGCTGCTCAAACAGCAAGGTGCTCTGGTTGATGAGGGACTCTAAATTCAGCGGCTTGGGAAGCTTGGAAAGAATCAAGTACATCATGTCTGGATCATCCGGCCCGTATGCAAGAAGCTCGTCTTTCCGGGCTAGGATAATCTAAAGCCCTGGTTAGAAGAAGATTCGTGACAAAGGGCCGTCCCGTCTGTCGTGGCCACTTACAGACGCATACATGTACACGGAAAGTACAGCCTCCCTGGCCAAGAAAAAGTCGAAGAGTCGGGAGATGCCACCATACTCCTGGATATCGTGTGCGTAAAGGCTCAAGGTGGCAGAGAGGGCGAAATACGGTTGCAGTTCCGACAGATGTTGGCAAAGTCCTGGATCGTTTGCGTACAGTATGGCCGGAAGCAGCCGCAGGTGTGATTCACTGGCAGACATAGTTGGAAGCATAAAGTCCCGAATTCTCAACAGTGATAACCGAGCCAGCAGGGGCGCGGCCTGGTTGGCGCCCAACACGAGCAAAAGCACCTGCGCAATGTCATGGAAGCCTTGAAAGTAGTGAAGGCACGGATGCCGGCGAAGCAGTCCGATGATCAGGTTGGAAAGTTCTTGCTTGCGCCCTTCGAGCTGCTTCTCCGATTCGCCTGTCCTAGGTCAGTAAAAAAGCATTGGCCCTGGAACTGACATGATGCGCACCAACTGGGTAGTACACAAAGGCCCGGTGGACATCAAGTTTGACTTGGTCTTCATCTTTGTGAGCAGGCAGTTGCTTCCAACTGCTCGCGTATTCCCTGTTGTCATGAGTTTCTCCCAGGAGTATTGGCCCTGCATGAAACTGTTAGCGACAAAGCAACCGGTGAACATGTGGTGGTTACGTGCAGGCAATACGCCTAATGCCATCTTCCACAAGACCTCCGGGAGATTCGGCAAGAGCTATCAGCCCTTCTCTGTCATTATCATTACATGCTCGCAGGATTTCAACGACTTTGGATGATTGCGATGGCGTTAGTGGTTCGTTTCGCCAGGAGCTTGAGAGCGGACTGCTGCAGCTTGCTGCCTCCTTAGTTTCCTTGTCCGTACTGTAGTCTTCCTCAACATGGTTGGCCATATTTATCCGGATTGTGGTCAAAAAGGGCGATCGTAAACGATCTAGAGTCCAACTCGACGGGATATATGACGCTCATGCAGCATTTGCCGCTGGAACCTCAATCTCACGCGCCGGGATACGCAAGCCGAAGCTCTCGGTGCTGTTGGTTTCAATGCTTCTGTCTTTGCAATATTTGATCTGGCGATAATGAGACTGGGACGTGTGCTGTTGGTGCTGTGTCACAGGAATACAGGTTGTTGGCCAATCAGTTGGAGCAGGAGGCATGCGGGTGAGCCGCGCGCCGCCTGGCTGGCCCTCCGCCCAACTAACACCTCAACCCACAGCGCATGTGAACAGGGGAACTCTTTCATCGTATTGCTAGCACTATCTAAACTTTTTGCCTCGTTAGTGTTATTTCCTCTACTGAAGTTCGTTTATGATCTGTCACATCCCTTGCTCACCAACATGTAGGCGCATGTCATGCAATAAATTTCTGCGACGTGTTCTCGCCCGTTGACAGCAGATTTCTCCGACCTAATGTTGGAAGGTGACCAGTCCAGAATATAAAGAGACTTGGTACATGTCGCCCCCTCTGCAACCTGCTACTGCTTGACTTGAGATATATCTTGACCTCGGTCCACTAAGCAGCTGTATCGCTTTTCATTGCAGACTCTACTTTGCATTCACCGTTCCGTTTTTCTGACAAACCCACCCATCATGAGCCCACAGACCCCTACTCAGGATGCCAGACACCAGGAAGAGCGAATTGGGCTGTTGTACAGAACTCTGGTTTCTACTCCGGTCATCCGGCAGGTCATTCCTGCACGCATCAGATCACCAATGAAAGATGACTATGTCTGCGTAGGCGACGACTTTATAAAACTCTATAATATCGACGCAGAGAACAACATAACCCACATTACAACCAAAAACTTTGACGCCAAAATAGGATCTGCCAATACCATGGGATACTTCGATACCTACAAGAATGAATTCAAGGAGAGCTCGAACGGCACCGAGAATCTTGACGATCCTCTGAGTCCACTCATGGGGCCACAGATGTTGACATACACTCTTGTGGGCATTGGGCAATTGTATTTCATCACTGCTCAAGATAGCGATGATGGTGGGACGAAATGGAAAGAGGTTTGCATCCCGATACCCAAATTCGACCGCCCGCCATCGATGTTCGGTAATTCTGTTGCTGTGGACCCACGTTCAAGAGCTCTTGCAGTGATAACAGGCGAGCACCAGGTGGAGATTTGTTACGCGAATCAAGAAAAACGCTTGAGTACGGGACAACAAAGATGGGAGACTGATTTCATTCCCGTCTCAAACTCACAACCAATCAAATTAAAAGGGACACTTCTGCTCATGGACTTTCTCTTTCCACCAGCGTCTGACCCCGAGCGGGTGGTTTTGGTCATGATTGTGCTATACGAGAAGACCATTCGTCCGGCTTACGTGGAGTGGTCATCCGCTGACGAAGTCGGGTCTGCAGACATGAAGTTGTCACAACGACTCTTTGGAAGTAAGAGCCATTTGATTCGATCACAGTGTAGCGCTGACCAAAATAGAGGGCGAGATACCCCATCTCCTAGTCCCAATCAAGGGAAATGCAGCGTTCATGCTTGCTACTCAGCGTGGATTACTGATCTGTGAAGACATCTTGACTGGCCATATCAGAGTTCACCGTCGAGATGACGATCGGCTAGTATCACCACCAGAAAATTTCCCTCTGTATACGTATCATCCGCTTTGGGCTTGTTGGACGAGACCCAGGCGAGGCAGTATGGAAGAGGACCATATTTACCTTATAGCCGAGGACGGTAAAGTCTACTACCTGGTATTTGATCAGGAAGACCCTGGCGAGGGTTTGTTGATCATCTTCATCGGCTCGCTCAACTGTCTCGTGGGCCCAGCATGTGCATCGTTTGGAATGTCGGACCGTGACGATATATTGATCGTCTACGGAGAGTCTAGCGAGGGTTGCGTTTGGAAGGTAAGTCATTACAAGCACCGTACGAAAAACGGAGGATAACGAACTTGCTCACCAATATAGGGCGAATGTCGGCAACCTCCCAAAAGTGAAGGCGAACCGAATGGTGGTTTGTATGGCTCTGTCATGGCTATACTTTCAAATTGGTCTGAAAACTACGATTTGGTAGCCAGGTCATCCTCGCGAAAACGGCCATTGCCGCACACACGAGATATTCTTCTCGCACCTAGTGGCCGGCAGCCTTATGGTCGTATCGTAGAACTACGATGGGGTCATGCAGCAAGGATCGCCTATCCGCTTGATTTTCCCTACGGTAGTGTATCACGGGCTTGCGTTCTACCAATGCAGCAGGATGACACGTTCTGGCTGTTGTGTTCCACCCCCAGTCGGAGTCATGTTGTCTCAATACCACAGGATGTTGACGAAAGCAGCTCGGTCCAGATCTTGGAACCTGTTGGCTTGGACCTGAACAATCCGACCCTCGCTGCTGCCGTGATTGGCAAAGATTTCGTCTTTCAGATCACTGAATCCGCCGTCGCCTTCTGTCGTCATGCTCACGACAAACTTCTATTCGAGTCTTGGCCTCAAGGGACGAAGGCTGTCGCAGCGGCAATCGAGAGAAGCCTAGAAATTGCCGTCGTTGCGCTCAGAGAGGCAGGACAGTCTCGTGTCGAATTGATATGTGCCAGCGTAAATGAAGACGAGGTTTCAATCAAGTCTCTCGGTCTGCCAATTCGAATGAATGCCGAGGTCATATCTCTGGCCATGTATCTGACACAAAGTGTTCCGTTCGTCCTCGCTGGGACTTCCGACGGGATTCTCCATCTTTTCAGAGTCCACGCAGAACGTGGACTTGAAGCCTATCTGGAGCATCATATTGCGGAAAATCCGCACAACCACGAGGCTTTGAACGCCTGTGAAGACATCCTGATCCTTGGTGGTCACTCCTGGTCATCCCAAGGTTCAACCAATCTTCTTGTTTTGTGTGGCCTACGTGGCGGGTCGATATATGCATTTGAACTTCGAGTCGACTCAAGCGACGGTAAGTTCCTCTCTTCATAATATCCTGTTGCCATTACTGAATCTTTTAGCTTCCTTGTCTATCGGTTCGCAGAGGCATATCAACTTGGGGATGACATCAGTCAAGCTGAGACATGGCAAGACTGCTGCATCGTCTTTTGCGGCTTGCGGCGACGGTTTCTTCAAGATCACTTCGTCAGGCCCTAGCTTGGGTGCTCTTGAGATCTCCGATATCTATCTGGCAGAGATAGGCTCCAATGACGGCGAATTTCGTCAAGAGCCTGTGACAGCATTCTCAATGATTCCCAACATTGAGACTTCCACTCTTTCTGGTGCCCTTCTGGTCTTCTCGAACAATCATTGCTACGTCACAGCCTTATCGGAGCGCCAGGAAATTGTCCCGAAGAACACTAACGTGCAAGGCTCACCCGATCTTCTCATCCATTCGAAGCCACTGAACTGTCTCGTCAGTGTATCTTCACACAAAAGACTGCGTTCTTCTCCAAAAACTCGTACCGTCAAAGATGTGATTGAGTTCATCGGAGACGACTGGCGACTCTCCCACGAGATGGAGATAGGTCGCAAGGTGTATGCCGTGACGGAGTGGTTATACAGACGGTCGCCTGATGCCCCGCCACACCACTTTATTGTAGTCGCCGCTGGACGACCCGAAGAGTTCGAAGTTGCCGGCACGGCGAGACCAAGTCGTACAGGATGGATTTATCTCATTCAAAAAGGTTCTGGTGGTATAAGAGTTGTCCATATCAAAGAGTTCAGAGATCCGGTCACCGCAATCGCCGCCTACAGCGATACAAATATCGTAGTATGCTCTTTAAACCGGACCTACTTCTTGGAGTTCAATCCAGTAGAAAGCAAGTAAGTCTACGGATGCGACTGTTCTCTACTGGACCGCATAAGAACTAACCAATGATGCCCACAGATTTATTGAAGTATGCAGCTTTGTCATGAACAGCCCTGGGAAGCACATTACTGCTGCAGCACCGCACATCCATATCACTACGACAAAAGATTCGACAATCACGCTCCAACTGATGGAAGATCCATCCGGCAGAAATCCTAGACGTCTACATAATGTCGCTCGGGGCGATGGGGCACGACAATCTACCAGTCACACCACTTTGACTGTCCCACACGCCAACAGCAGGACCTCGAGCATCAATCTTACCAGCACAATGGATCGTGACGTGATAGGCCTGCGAATCCCAGATCCCAATCAGCCTCCTGTCATCGCAACCCACGATACGCTCTTCACAGCCAAGCTCCCTCGCTCCATCATGCGTATTGTCGAGGCCAAAGTCCGACCACCGTGGAAACCTGCCAGTGCTGTTGGTGTGCTCAAAGATGATATCGTGGGCATCACAACCGATGGCACAATCTACGGCTTCGCCATCCTGGACGCACGCATGACCAGCCGTCTCCGCTGGATCCAGAAACTCTGCCAACGCAACCATGAAATTTGTCCCTTCAGGGTCAGAATCTCCGAGAACAAGATGATGATGGTCAATGGCGACAGAAACGACCTGCAACTCTCACTGCCTCCGCTAGGCTTCGAACACTTTGCACCGTCGTCATCATCATCAGCATCGCCGTCCGCAGATGCGCAGAAAATCACAAGGCCATCTAGACATCGACCTGCGGATATGCACGTGAATGGCGATTTCCTCAAGCGGTTGCTGGATAACAAAACCGCGGAGCTGCTCTGCAGGATGCTTACGCTTGAGGCTGAAGAGGGCACGGATGCCGTGTCGGCCTGGATACGGGAGAATCTCGAAGCTCACAGGGCGGAGGTTCCAGTGTTGATTGCAGACGCCAAGGCAGCGATTGATCGATGGTGGTAGGGAGTTCTTTCTTGAGTTGATCTGCTTTCGTTTCTTCTTTGCTTCTTCTCAACCGCATGTCTATAGGGTATACATAACCAAAGATTGGAAAAGGCAGTCTGCTTCGGAAATAGTATGTATATCGAATTGTCGCGCACGCCTTCCTTGTTCTATGTGTGTGCGTCGTGATTTCCCCTTTCCGTTACTGACCACGATGCCTTACTGCCACAACAGCCATCCTTCTGATCCTCTGGGCCAACCTTTGCTTCCTCTACAGTTGCACTTTTTTTTTCTACTCTTCACATTTTCT
Source organism: Aureobasidium zeae (assembly GCA_017580825.2). NCBI lineage: Eukaryota > Fungi > Ascomycota > Dothideomycetes > Dothideales > Saccotheciaceae > Aureobasidium > Aureobasidium zeae. The sequence goes on from JAGFJS020000033.1 coordinate 30,297, forward strand.
ACATCTTTCTTTGATAGATGGAGTCTACGAGACAGCTTCAAATCATGCTTGTGACAGGTGACCGGTAATAGTAGCATGTTTTGGATTCCGAGCTCTAGAGATGACTGAGAGGGAGAGAGACAGAGATGGTTGAAGCATGCTGTGCAGAGAAGACAGAAAGAAGAAAGAAAGCAAGAGACCCAATTTGAACGCCCACCCGGCTCCTCAATCAAAAAATGTAAGACCACAAGCCCCTCCTGACTCAAAAGATTCCTGTGGCGCCTCGCAATGCATACACTTGGCAGGAGCATGTATGTAGATGGGGCTGGCAGTATTTTGTTGGTCCTCTAGAAAACAATGACAGGTATCTACAAAAGACTTTTTTTCTGGACGCAGCTGCTTCATCTCCTCCGTCCGGCAGCGGGGGCGCGCTGAGATTTCGAGGGCTTGACTGGCGCCGGGGCATCATCGTTGTCGGAAGATTCATCATCGTCGTCGTCATCGTCGTCAATCTCCTCGCTCTCTTGGTCATCGTCGGACAGCTCCTCGCCCTCGTCGTCTGATGTCTCTTCTGCCTCGTCGTCGAACATGCCCTCTCCGGCCTCGTCCTCCTCGACATCAGACGAATCGTCGTTGCCACCGTTGGCCATGGACAGATCTCCAAGGTCGCTGCCGACGGCATTGCTGATGAGGTCGTTGTCATCATCAGAAGAATTGTCATCGTCACCCTCGACGTAGATGACGTTGCTGTCAATGTTGTCGGTGTCGTCAAATCTTCCGTCTCTTGACTCTTGGATGCTCTTGCGGAGGTCAATCTGAGCGCTGAGCATGTCGAGCTTACCCTTGAGGGTGACAAGCGATTGGAGGCCGTTGGCACGGTCTTTGATGACGCGTGACAGGGTCTTGAGTTTCTTGAGGACGTCGGGCTGGCTGGCGAGGTAGCCACCGTGCGAGACGAGCGACCATTGCACCCAGACCATGAGGTTTCCGGCACGGCCGGGGCGTTTGTGTAGTCTTTCGGCCAGGCGCTGCAGCAGCGATGCAACGAGCGGGGATTGCAGTCTTTGAATGGTGGAGCGGATGCTGGGGATGTCGGTCATTTGGAAGCAAGTCTCGAGGAGGTCTTTGTCGTTGGTACGAAGGGCTTGTGTAAGAACGGTACCGAGCGACGTGGCGGTGGGCACGGCGAGAGTGCGGTCCTGGTTCATGGGTACAAGGGCTTGAGTGCCCTGCTCGCGGTCGGCAAAAGCAGACTGCACGTCGATTGTCTCTGGATGCGCCGCCTGCAGCATGTCACCGAATGTCTGCTCTTCAGCACCTTCCTCGGCCTCATCAGCGTCCGCCATGACAGCATCGTGCACGCCATTGGTCTTTGCTTTTGTGTTGTCCGCCTCGTCTTCGGAGCTCTCGTACTCGCTCTCTTCTTCACCGCCGCTTGAAATCTCGACAACCTCAGGTGCGTCGGCCTCTTGGCGCTCGACCTGAGCCTTGGATTCGTCGACTCGGTCTGCTCGCGAGTCCTTGACGTCGTTGATATATTTTGCGCGCACTTTCTTTCCAGCTCGCTGGTTCTCGTCGGTCAGGAAGGCAAGACCGGAGCTGGCTTGCTTTGAAGTCTTTGCCTTTTTGGCTGGCGGCAGCGACGGGGCAGCTCCTGCCTCTGACTGTGCTGCTCGCGTTCGCTTTGCTGAGCTCATTGTGGATATTTCGATTTGATTCGTCGTGTATTACCAAAAAAGTTTTTCTGACGCCGGCCGGCTAGGAAAGAACGAATCGATGTTGGAGGTCCGTGTCCATTGGCCCCGATTTTCCGTCGCTGCTCTTTTCTCACACACGAATTATTTTCTCTCTCTGACATGCCTTCCCTTTCCCACCATCTGACACGGCTGCGTGCGGCACCATTCAAGACTGCTGCCTGCTGTACCCCCCTTCTCCTCAGCCCCTGGCTGGCTACCATGCTGCCGAGGGATCCGTTGGCAGTCGCATCATCGTTTGGCTTGCTTGCGAGCGCCGCTCCCAACCAAGACTTCGGTCACTTGACTCAAGACATATGTCAACACGCCATCCCAGCCATTGCTACCCAAAGTAAATCTAGTCGCTCTGTGCGTGAGTTTTGTCGCTCTGGCCTGCTCTCTTCATTGTTTGTTCGCATCAGGAAAGGCAGTGTAGCATGACTTGCTCCGTAATCGATGTTTCCTTGTGTCCCTCACCGTGACTCCTCTGCTGCCTGGGAAGTGGCGGTGCAAGAAACCACGCGCAACGCCCCGGGTCACGTGCACCCCAACGCTACCAGGGCAGCTCTTAAATCTCCCGACTTTCCAAACTTGCATCCTTTTGCGAGTCCCATCGCGTAGAAACACGCTCCACGTCCACGCTCCGGCTTTCCGATTCGCGCGACACGTTCTCCATCAACTTTTGGTCTTGCCAACCCACCAACCACATCAAATCACGCGCACTACCCAGCCCCGGTCCCTGGACATCTTTTCTATTAATCTGTGCGACGCGCATAATAACCTGCGCGTTATCCCCATCAATCTTACACTAGTTTCGCTTATTCGTGTTCGCTTCTTGATTGTCGCCGTTACTTATTCTGCGCGAGCGGCCGTTCACGTGCTATACTTCTACTGAACAACGCTGCGCCGCCCTTTGTTTTCTTAAATGTCTGCAGAAACAGGATCACTACCAGCGATGGCAAACGTCGAACGGTGAGTCCATATTCTATTTCTTTTCTTCCATGATTACCTTATGCTTTCCATCAACCTTCCCTTTCTTGTTTCTTGTTCCTTTATTGAATGTAAATGTTGAGAATTTGTTACAGACCTGTTGAAGACGTGCCTATGGTCACTGAACAAAGCGACGACCTCTTCGGGGAAGCCCCTGTTGACAAGTCTGCCGATGGCCATGTCGACGGTCTCGAATCAAAACAAGCGGCCGCCACAGACTTGTATGATAATGTCCCACCTACCCCTGCAGACTCGCAGACTGTAGACCCTACAGATACTGCTCCAGTCACCGAAGAACCTTCTGGAATTGAAGGTGTCGCAAAGTTTATTCCATCTAATGCAAATCTCAACCAGCCCGTTCTGTCCCCGTCGGAGCCGCTCGGCGACGGCGAAGCGCGGATCGATAAGGACATTGACATTGGTGACGCTCCTTCATTTGCAAGTGAGTCTGCAGTGACTGCTGCACCGGAAGCTCAAGCAACCGAAGGCTCAAATCCTGCCGGCGGTGATGAAAATGCTCAGAGTAGCGTCACTGCAGACACGTCAACAAATCCAGACGCGCTCGACAGCGTAGCCACGAACGCGACACTTGAAGACTCAAAAACTACTCTGGCGCAACCCTCGACAGCCTCGGATCTTCCTAACGGCAGCGATCTCATGTCTGAATCTACTGCGGCCGCCGAGGCTGCACCTCCTCTCGACACCATCACCAGTGAACCAACTCCTGCTTTGCCTGCCGATACGACTGTTGACCAAGAAATGTCTGATGCGCCATCTGCCGGTACAGTGCGCGCACGCGAAGACGATGACATTGGCGAGCCCTCGGCGAAGCGCACCAAGACAGACGATACTAACGGCGAAGCAAAGGCCGAATTCCAAGACTCTGCGCCTCTGATTTCGTCCACAGCTGCACCTGCGCAACCCGAATCTGCCGACGCTAATGGCACTGTCAATGTCATTCGCCCGCAAAACACGCCTCGCATCAGCTCCGGACCCATCACCAAGACTCAGAAGGCTTTCCTCATTGAAAAGATGAAGAACACCAAGAAAGTCAAGTCTGCCTATTGGTTCACCAAGCCAGTCGACTATGTCGCCATGAACATTCCTCACTACCCTACAATTGTTAAACAACCCATGGACCTAACCACCATCGAGCACAAACTCAAGAGCGACGAGTACGCATCCGTCGACGATCTTGTGGCCGATTTTGAGCTCATGGTGACCAACTGCTTTACCTTCAACGGAATCAACCACGCAGCTTCTATTTCTGCACAAAATCTTCGTGCTTATTTCATGAAGCAAATGCAAATGTGCCCGACCGGAGGAGATGCCTCAGCCCAGAAGCCCAAGCCTGCTAAGAAGGCATCGCCCAAGCCTACTCTCCCGCGTGCTGAGCCGGCCAAGCACACCGCATCTGCAAAGTCTCCCACCGGAGGTGAGACGTTTGCTCTGCTGCCTGACGGCCTTCCCATGATCCGCAGAGATTCTACTGCCGGCAGACCCAAGCGCGCAGTCATCCCACCTGCTCCCCGCGATCTTCCCTATGCAACATCAAAGCCCAAGAGAAAGGAAGCACAGACTGGCCTGAAGTTCTGCGAACATATTCTGGACATCTTCCGCAAGCCTGCACACGATCACTACGCCTCTCCATTCCGCATTCCCGTCGACCCTGTTGCTCTCAACATTCCCAACTACTTTAGCGTCATCAGACATCCTATGGACGTTTCTACCATCACACAGAAGCTCAAGGGCGGCCAGTATGCTTCGGCGACCGAGTTCAAGAACGATTTCGACTTGATGTTTAACAACTGTTACAAGTTCAATCCCAACGACAATCTCGTGAACCAGATGGGCCACCAATTCCAGGCAGAGTTCGAGAAGGAGTGGTCCAAGAAGGACAGCTGGATCAAGAGACATGCTCCACGTTCCCAGCGCACTAGCCCCGTGTCCGATGGATCTGATGGAGACGACTCTGAGGATGGCGGAGATGACGATGAGCACGATGATAACGAGGCTACCATCTCTATGCTCAGAGAGCAGTTGCTGCAGATGCAAAATATGGTTTCGCAGATCAGCAATCAACGCTCATCGCCCAAGGCTGCTGGCAAGAAGAAGAAGGGCAAGAGCGGTGGTGGTGCTACCAGCAAGCCCAGCAAGAAGGCCAGTGGTTCCAGCAACTCTCGTCCTGCGATCAAGATGGCTGCGAAGCCTAAGAAGCAGCGCCTGGTCACCTATGACGAGAAGCAGGAGATCAGCAGCGCAACCGAAAACATGACTGCCGAGCAGGTCGAGAAATTGACCCACATCATCACCGAAAACGTTGCAAAGTACAAGGACATGTCTGGCGATGATGTTGAACTGGAGATTGATGACCTGCCCAACGAAGTCCAGCACAAGCTTCTACGTTATGTCCGCAGCATCTTCCCCAAGAACGAACCTGCCGAATTGGATGCAAACGCCATTGACGACGACTACGAACCCGAGAGGCCATCTGCTCGCGCTGGCGGAGCTACCAAGAAGAAGCACAAGCCCATGAAGAAGCACGAGCAGGAGGATCGCATCAAGCAGTTGAAGGAGCAGATGGCAGCCATGTCTGGTGGTGTCAGCGCTGTGAGCGGCGGTGCACCGGCATCGGCTCAGCCTGCTGCTGACAGCAGTGATGATGACGATAGCGAGAGCAGCGAAGAAGAGTAAATGTGGCACCCTTGCTCGCGTTTGTGCATACCATACTTTATTCTCTTTGGCTTGCTCAAAATGTGGAGCTTTATTTTTCTCTTTTGCTTTCGTTTTTCCCCATTGCAAACTTCTTTTCTAGCATAACAGCCTTTCATTCTTCAAGAAAATCAGCATTACTGGCGTTGGATGATGACCGAGACGAACACGAGACCCCCCCCCCCCCCCCCAAAAAAAAGGAGAAGGGGGGGGGGGGGAATGGTAACCAATTGTTGATTTGCTCGAGGAATGGACACTTACCATTTCTTCACCTTCTTTCTCACTTGCCCCCTTTTTTTTCTTCTTCTTCTTCCGACCCCCTCCAAAGAAGAGATACCCCCGAGAGGAAGGAAGCAGGTGCAAAAAAAGAGAAGAGGGTATGGAATATTGCATGAGTAGAGCAAACAGCGGACGGAGGCGGTGTATTTTTGTTCGTGGAATTAAAGAAAGAAAGATGAAAAATTGGCCGGACAGAGGAGAGAGAGAGAGAGAGAGTGTGTGTGTGTGTGTGTGTGTGTGTTGAGGTTCATTTTTGTTTTTGGAACTCTTTCTTTTTTTCAAGGTTCTTCTTCTTTTTTTTGGACCTTTTGAATTTGTATCATAGCCTTTCTCTTCTGGTTCTTTTTATTCTTTTTTTTTTATTTCTTCTCTTTGTTTCTTTTCTTCGTTGCTTCGTTGCTTCGTTGCTTCTGTTTTTTTTTTCATCTTTTGGGTTTTTGGCATGAGCAGATGGGTTGGTGATATGACCTACCTAGTCTAGCATAGCTGATTTTCGGAGAGAGAGAGAGCATCTTTTATGACTTTCTCTTCGTCTTGAAAGATTGGAGGAGCAAGGCAAGGAATTGGAAAGCAGAAAGGGAAAAAAGGGAAGGAAGAAAAGAGAGCCCTTTCTCTCTTTTTTTTTTATTCTTGTAAATTTATATATACTTCGATTCGGCCCACCCACCCACGCATTGATCTTGTATATTTTTTTTTGACTAGTTTCTTTGTGATGTGAATGTCGCTTGTAAAGATTTTGTCTATAAAACAAAGAATGCTGTTGGTGTGATAGTGATAGTGGTTGCAGAGTACCTAGGCTTGCAAGTGTCCCTGCCTTGTTGCCAACAAAGACTGTTTGCCATTATTGCTTCACTCGGGCGTTCAAGATACCTATATAATATCGAAGCTCCAAGCTCCAACCCTCCTCCTACCTACATACAAAATACTACAACAAACCCAAAAAGAAAAAAGAAAAATCGCAACCTACCCCAACACATAAACAAAACAACAAAACGCCCTCAAAAACCTCCAGTCAAATCCTTCCAGAAATCCCATAAGAAGAAAAGAAAAGAAAGACAAAGAAAATAAAGACAAAGAAAAGAAAAAAAGAAAGCAAGAGATAATAATAACGATAATAACAATGCTACTACCTCAACCAGACGCCCAAACGCTAGCCAAAAACCCACAGTTCGCGGCGCTGTGGACGGATCTGACGACCAAGAAAATCGAGAGGGATAGTGGGGTTTCTTGTTCGCTGAGTCGTGTGGCGTTGCGAGGGAGGGCGCGTAATACTGCTGGTGGTGGTGGTGGTGGTGATGCTGAAGCAAGAGAACAGGAACGGGATCCGAGAGGTGTGAGGGAGGTGAGTTCCTCTTTTTCCTTTTCCTTTTTCTTTTTTTCCTTTTTCCTTTTTCCTTTTGCTCTTTTTTTAAAAAACAGAACTAACACCTTTGCGTTTTTCTTCATATGCAAATTTTGCAGACACTACGCAACAAACGCATCGAAACCGCACAAAAGACGGTGCTCAACGACGCAATAAGAAGTGTTGCATTCTCTCAAAACACCAATGATGATGATGATCTTCATGAAGAGGTAAGGCAAATCAACATGAAAAAAGAAAAAGAGCACAATACACACAAGCACACATATATAGAGATATATTTCAAAAAAGACTAACATCCCCCCCAAAAAAACAACAGCTGCGAGAAACAGCAAAGATAATATCAGCATTGCTGGACGGAAAACTAGACGCCCAACAAGACGAGGACATAATCAAAGTCGAAATCGACGAGTTTACGAGTAACATCGAGGTGATTGGTGCAGCGTTGGAAAGGCATATACAGCAGAATGTGGCCTTGCTTTGCCAAGTTGTCGGTACGTCTTGACACATTTCGTTTTTGAAGAGAAAGTGAAAAAGTCCAATGCATGCTAATGATCAATAAACGTATATACAGATCCGAGCCAGCGAGCAAACGACCCCTCGACACTTCCATCCCAGATCCAAGCGCTGCAAGCAGACTTGCAAGAAGCCAAGTGGCAGCTCGGCAGGCAGCGGATCGAGCTAGCAAACACGCTGGTGCAGCTGCTCAAAATGAACGCGCAAGTGCTGCAGACGGGCGTGCGGAGGCTGGAGCAAGTGGTGCACGGCGTAGTGGGACGACACACGCGAGCGCGGGCAGAGCACCTTGCAACAGTAGCACAAGGACTGGAGAAGCGTCTGCTGGTGGCAAAACAGACGGTGGCAGCACAAGTCTACGACGGGCAAGCAGAGCAGCAACTCGGAAGCAAAAGAGAAGCGTTGGCGGGTCAAAGTGCGGGACTGCGCAGGAGGCTCAGGGATCGCGAACAATGGCTGGAGCGGCTGGAAGGGGTTGGCGGACTCAGGGAGGCGGTGGAGGAGATGGAGAGGATCAAGGGCGAGATTGGCAGAGTCAAGGAGGAGGTGGGACGACTGGAAGGGGTCAAAAGTCGGTGACGCGGCCATTGTAGCTCCAGTCGCCGGCATGGCCCCATCGCAAAGGATTGTTTTTAGGACCGCCGACCTCGCCAGTCTGGGGATTTACATCGCCCTGGAACTCTGGAGGAGCGCCGCGACGGATATTGGGGTGAAGTTCCTCGCCCTGGCCGTCGGCGTTGACTAGGGGCGACTGGTTGACTTGGGGCGACTGGTTGACCTGAGGCGACTGGGTGACTTGTGGGTTTGAAGAGGAAGCATCGGCTGTTGCTGTATCGGTAGGGGGTTCTTTAGGCTGGCTGAAGGCGCCAGTGGATTGCTTCACAAGCTTGTCAAAGACTTCTTGCTCCTCCTTTGGAAGACGTGGTGGCGCTGGGCCCGAGGACCAAGCTGATCTGAGGGGCGACGCAGTGCTGAGGGCACGTCGAGTGATGGGCGAGCGGAAGACAAAGCGTGTGATGTTGAGCGATGACATGGTGGTGGATAGAGAAAGTCAAGGAAAGTCAAGGTTGTTGGTGATGATTATTGTACTCTTCAATGCTGTGATGGAAGATGATCGGCGGCGGCGGCGGCGTCGGCTTCGGCGTCTTTGGGCCGAGAGCTTCAAGAATTATTTTGGCAACTGCCTTTTGTTGCACTTGCCTGTTGAAATGTTTGGTCGATTGGCCTTTCTGTTACGGAAGCCGCTGAGTCGGACATGCCTGAAGCCTCGCCCTGCATTCGCCGCCAAACGCTTCTCTTCAACAGAGGCCCTTTCTGCCGATAAGCGGCACTTCAACATTGAACTGCAACAAAAGACTCGCAAACTCCCCCTGTCATGTCCAGGCTGTGGAGCGCCCAGTCAGACGGTCGCATCTGAAGAGGCAGGCTTCTACACTCTGACCAGATCCGCCGTCAACAAGTTTGTCCGAGATGATGCAAACCACGTCTTCCAGGCAACTTTGGATAAGATGGACAACAGCGTATTGAAAGAGCTGGGTCTGGACAAGCAGCAATTCAATCCTCAAGAGCAGCCGCAGAAACAAACGCCCATCTGCGACCGATGCCACAACCTCGTGCACCACCACACCGGCGTGCCCATCTTCCACCCCTCCATCGACAGCATACGCAGCATGATCCAAGACTCGCCCCACAAGAACAACCACATCTACCACATCCTCGACGCCTCCGACTTTCCCATGTCGTTGATCCCAAACCTCATGGACCGTCTCCATCTCCCTGCCTTGCGCACTCAAAACCGTCGTTCCAAGCACCGCAAATACGTCCATGATCGCATCGCCGACGTCTCCTTCATCATCACCCGCTCCGATCTCCTGGCTCCCAACAAGGAACAAGTCGACAGTCTGATGCCGTACCTGAGAGAGACGCTCCGACACGCCCTTGGCCGCTCTGGAAGAAATGTGAGAATGGGAAACATACGCTGCGTGAGCTCCAAGCGTGGCTGGTGGACAAAGGAGGTCAAGGAAGACATTTGGGAAAGAGGTGGTGCTGCCTGGATGGTCGGCAAGGTCAATGTTGGCAAGAGCAACCTGTTTGAACTTGTCTATCCCAAGGGCAGAGCTCAGGAGAAGCCTTCAATTCTACCGCCCATCGATGCGCGTCTAGAGCCAGACACACAGTCCGCCTCCCCGTTGATTGGCACTTCCGATGCCGCCGTCGAATCTCCCAATGAAATCACTGCAGAGCAAGAACAAGAGGAACCTGATGTATTCGACGTCGACGAGGGCTCGCTACTTCCTCCTGCTCAACTAGAAGTCCCCTACCCCGTCATGCCCGTCATCTCGTCTCTACCTGGCACAACGGCCTCTCCCATCCGAGTCCCCTTTGGCAGTGGTAAGGGCGAGCTGATTGATCTCCCCGGCGTCGCTCGCTCGAATCTTGATGACTTTGTTCTCCCCGAGCATCGACAAGACTTAGTCATGCGTACCCGTGCAGTTCCCGAACAACAGTCCATCAAACCTGGCCAGTCATTAGTCCTGGGCGGTGGTCTCCTTCGTATCACGCCCACAACCCCGGACACGGTCTTCTTGTCGTACTCGTTCCTGCCATTGCACCCACATGTCACTTCTACCGACAAGGCTGTGGCTATTGTCAGTGGTGAAAGGGCAACAGGAATAGAAACAATCATGACCGAAGAAGCCCGCGAGCAAATGGCGTCGGCTGGCATTTTCAAGCTCGAGTGGGATGTCACAAGGCAGCGTGCAGGCCCGCTGACTTCAAAGTCTGCTGTCAACCTGAAACCTGCCCAACTACCCTTCCAAGTATACTCGGCAGATATACTTGTAGAAGGTGTCGGATGGATTGAGCTTGTCGCTCAAGTACGCAAGTCCAGGAAGAATCGGCCTGTTTCCACGCGGCTTTCGGAAGAGCGCACAGGTGGTGATGCAGCAGACCCTGAAACCACGAGATGGCTACCACCAGGTGAACAGCTTGACCCGGTAGAAGAGGAATTGTTTCCCCAAGTCGAGGTCTTTTCGCCCAAGGGCAACTTCATTGGCGTCAGACCTCCTATGGGTGCTTGGTTGCTGGGTGGTAAGAAGGCTCCGGCTGCTAATGCTCGAAAGAGCAGGCCCAGAATGAGCATGAAGAGTCTAAAGCACAGCCAGCGTGGCAGAGAAGCGCAAAGAGAAGCTTGAGTATAAAGAGTCTGTTCCTTATTCTGATGATGGGACATGAACTAACGGCCGGAGCCATGGCATGAGGTTGCAGTTTCCAGCCTCCGTGTGCGACATGTCCACTCTTACAAAACTGGTCAGTGACGGGCCAGCTAAATCGTTCTGGCATTAGCTGCGACCACTTCTACGACCCTGAACAGCTTCCTCCTCCTCCTCGACCATCCTCAACGTCTCCTCGATGACGGAAATGTCCCGAAATACCACTTCGGCCCAGTTCTGAAGATCGCCCAGCTCCTTGAGCTGATTCACACTCTTTTCCATGACATTCTCCAGTTCTTGGGCCTTTCGCGACAGCATCCTTGTGTCTTGGATGAGGATGCGCTCTTGCGTGGCTAGAGATTTGGAGGCCGAGGATATGGCTTCGGTTCGTTGTGTCAGGGGAGCAGTGTGTTGTCGGATGGTGGAAGAAACGAGTTTGGAAGTTGCTTTGTCAGGCATATTTGCGGTGGTTCTTGTGACTTTTTTTTTTGGTTGGTAGAAAGAAGTGTCTTTGAGGATCTTGCATGCTGTTCTTTGAGGGTCAAAGAAAATGGATATATAATTAAAGGTACTTGGGAAATACCACATCATGTGCTGGCAACGCATGACAGCTTTTCCATTCCGTGTGCAACCATTTTTATTCCCGATGACCTACCTACCTATGTATATACATGTACTTTAGAATCCACCTATTTCTTGTATATTCTTGGCAAATCAATCAAATGCCAGTAGTTTTATGTATGGCGTTTTTGCTTGAAAAAGTCGGAGGAAGGGATCGGCAAGCAAGGAAACCATGACGACAAAGTGCATCTAAAGGCAGGCGTTTACAAATCAGTCGATCCCATCACGTATTGCTGATGGTACTTTGCTTAGGTACATATCGATAAGAGCAAACGAAGCATTAGGAGCTCCTCCACTCTTGTTTTGTTCTGCCAGTTCGGTCTTTCTTCTTCTTGCTATCAAGTACTTTTCAAGGTATAACAACCAAGATTCGAGACATCAAGTACTTTTCAAGGTATAACAACCAAGATTCGAGCCATCAAGTACTTTTCAAGGTATAACAACCAAGATTCCAAGACATCAAGCACTTTTCAAAATGGTGTCGTTCAGCAGACGTAGAGTCACGGTCATCTTGAGTGTGCTGGTAAGCTATATCACACGCGTTGTAAGATTCGATAGCTGATATGGCAATGTCAGTTCCTGGGAGGCTTGACTGTAATGGCGGCGTAAGTCGACTCTGTCTTGTTAGCATATTCATCATGGACTAATGGGTTATCACACAGCTATGCCGCACACCAAGCCTCCACCCTCTCCCTGCCAATCCCATCAACTCTGACGACTCTTGCTCTGGCACTAGCCCCCTTTGCAGGCCTGTGCATGGAAACCAGCACCGCACTCGCCAGCTCCCTAGCCCAGCACCCCAAGCTGCGACACCGCCACGCGCGCAACTTCCCCGCTGTCCTCTTGCCCTCGACACTGACTATCCTCGGTCTGCTGGTCTACATCACCGTCATCGCAACCCTCAGCGGCACGCACATCTCGCCCGTCGGCGGCCTCGGCTGCGCGCTGCGGGAGCAATGGCAATCGCTGTTTCGAGCAAAGAATGCGGATCAGATAAAACGCATCCAGGATGCGTTGGAGTGCTGCGGGTTCAAGAACGCGAGGGATATGCCGTGGCCGTTTCCTACGCGGGGAGTGGGCGTGGATACTTGTCAGCAGAGGTTTGAGCGGCATGTTGGGTGCGAGGGAGCGTGGAGGGCCAAAGAGCAGACGGTCGCTGGGCTCATGATAGGTGTTGCCGTCGGCGTGTTTGTCTGGGTGGTGCGTCATCTCTGCTGCATCTTTTGACCTCTTTCCGGACCTACTGACAATTTTTGTGTTTGACTTCAGGCCGTTATTATCGTCACACCGGCAATACATCCGACTTGGGCACACGAAAGCATGCGTCACCCCCACCGCCTGATCGAAGAAGAGCAAGACGACGTGGATGCCGCAGCCAACAGAGTCATCGATTACCCATCTCAGCGCTACACCGACGACCCCGAAGAAGCGGCAGCTGCCCGTCGCGAGATCAACGGCCTCAACAACGATTCCAGACTTGCCTTGGAGGTGGAGAATTCTAGGACCCAGCCGAGCAAGATGCTGAGCGAGCAAGCTGCTTGGAGGGGCGATTTGTAGGTTAAACGGTTGCTTTTGTTGGAATGAGAGGATTGGACGAGGTTTGGTTGGAATGAGAGGATTGGACGAGGTTTGGTTCTGGGAGACTAGGGATTAGTTTAGTAAAATCACATATTTTCTACAAGTTTTGATTGACATGCGTGTCTGATGATATGATGAGTAGTAGGTAAATGAGTGAGCATCGGTCTGATTTGTCTAGAGTTTAGAACCGCGGAAGAAAAACTTTTGGCGTTAACTCCGAAACCCCCGAATCCATGTGGCTCAGAACATAATATATTTTGTTTTTGTTTTTTTTTTTTTGGCAATGATTTTTCGCCGCTCATCAGCATTTATTTATTGCACAAACACACATCTTTAGTCACCACCCACCTCTCTTAGTTAAACACCTCGACTCTCCCTTTTTTTTTTTTTACCTTCACGCAAGTTTGCAAAAGAAAGAAGCAAAAAAGGGCAGCAGCAAAACGAGCGCAGAACCCAATCAATAATCTTCATCAAAACCGCAGTCTTCATCAGAACTGCACTCTTCATCAAGACCACAGTCTTCATCAAGACCATAATCATCATCAAAAAAACCGAAGTCTTCATCAGAACTGCACTCTTCATCAAAAACTGCAGTCTTCATCAAAACCCGCAAATTATCAGGAAAGAGAGAAAAAGAAAAAAAGAAAAGGGAGAAAGAAAGAAAGAAAAAAGAAAAAAAGAAACACTCAACCCAGTACCACCACCACTCACCCACTCCCATTCTATCTACCTACATCTATCCATCTATCCATCTACAAAACATGTCGACGTCGACAGCAACAGACAACATCTACGACGAAATCGAAATCGAAGACATGACCTACGACCCCGCCACGCAATTATACACGTACCCATGCCCCTGTGGCGACCGCTTCGAGATCAGCGTCTATGATTTGAGAGATGGAGAGGACATCGCCGTGTGTCCGAGCTGCAGTCTGATGATTAGGGTTGTTTATGAGGTTGGGGATTTGGTGGATGCTGAGGTTGCTGCTGCTTGAAAATGATGGGAAATGATGGGAAATGCTAGAAGGAGGGGGAAGGATGAGAGAGAGGTATGGATGGGATATCACTATACGCAAAAAAAAAGAAAAAGAAAAAAACAGAAACCAAGCAAAAACAACCATCCCACTACTCAAAAAGCAAAAAGGGGCAGTGGCTGTTGGCAAAGAATCCATCCGGCTGGGGAATAACTGCAGCAATAATAGAACAGACAACAACAGCAGCAACCAACAACTTCGGCCAAAAAGCAAAAAGAAAAAAACACACCTTCAATCCCCACAACCGGAATCAAGACAGAGACACACTTTGCTCAGAAACGTGGCCCACCTAGAAAGAAAAGATGGCTTGAATCTTTTTTTGTTTTTACGGGTCTTTCTTGTGGATTCTCTCTCTGCGTCTTTTTATTTATTAGACAGACGGACGGCCGGATGGGATAACAGCACACACCACACACACCACACCAACATCCTCAATCAAAGTCCCTACTAAAGATTTAACTAGCCAGAGCAGAATCTGAAAAAGGAAAAAGAAAGAAAAAGGCCTCAAAAAATTTGACCAGAGAGGGGATTTCTACATTTTCTACGTTTTCAAAAAAAAGAGAAAAAGCCCAATTCTTTGGTTTAGGGAAAGTTGCCCTTGGGTTTTCTTCTCTTTTTATTAAAACAGTCTTGGTTTTTGGTCCCTTTTTCTTCCTTTTTTTTTCTTTTTGCTTTGGATTAAGAAAAAGAGCTGAAAGAAAAAGAGAAAGAGAGAGGGGGGATTCAATGAATGGTCAAGAGTTCTGGGCAAAGATATGTCGAATTGCAGATGCTTTGCACAGCTTCTTGTTACAAAAAGAGGAAAAGAAAAAGAAAACGAAAACGAAAACAGAAGGACTTTACTCTCTTCGTTGAAGAACTTTACTCTCTTCTTGCAAGACAACAGCCTGATCAAAACTCCTTATACATGTCCACAAAGCCGCCTCTCTCTCTCTCTCTTCCTACCACCGCTCCTCAACACCACTACCCACCATCAAAGCCCCAGATCCCCCACCTCTAGCGGCCACCACCACCACAGTCCTCTCCCTAACACCCCAACTCCAAGTTCGCACTCGTACTTACCACACCCATACACACCCCTCAAACGCCTCCCTCAAGTGCTTCCCGCAGGTTGGCCCCTTCCAGGACGGATCCACGGACTCTCGACGGACGGACGCAACGTAACGACGAAAAGGATCAATAGCAACAGCCAGAAGCGTGATAAGCTCGTTGTACCTCTGGGGCCCATTATTGGTCTTCTTTTTCTCTCTTTACAATACCCGAGAAACTCAGAAATGGGTGTTTGGAGGGACAAGAGTGAGAAAAAAAAAACCGTTTGGATGTATGCATGGTCTACTTCTTCGCCTTCTTAAAGGAACTCTCAATCGAGCTCTGCCCTCCTTCTTCTTTGCCTCTTTTCCTCGTCGTCCGCTGCTTTTTGTCAACGTGCTCCTCGTCACCTGCGTCATGCGCATTCTCCTCGTCATCTGCACCCAAAGATCCAGCAACGCCTCCTTTCTTTCCTTGCGTGGGCCCCTCGGCATCATCATCAAACAGCTCCTTCCAAGTCCCATCCAGCACTCTTGGATCGTTGCCATATAACCCGACGCCGTACGCGCCTTTCATTCCTTTGAGACATATATCGCGTTGTGTTGCAAAATCAAACATGGGTTTGGGGTAGAGTGTCATCATGCCGTCTTTTGCCTCTCTTTCGCCGCCATCGCCCTTTATCAGTACGCCGGCCTTTTTCTGATCTTGGATCGGCGCCTTCCAAGGCTCGTAAATATATTTTGAGGGCAAATGCTTCAGCTCGGGCACATATTTGCGCACAAAGGCACCCTCCTTGTCCCATTTCTTAGGGAAAGCGACGGGACTGTAGCACCGGAAGAACTGGCTGAAGAACGCCGTGCACGAAAGCCACTGCCAGTTGCCGGTGTTGCAGGCGGTCTCGTGGTCGATGAGGAGCTCTTCAAAGACTTCGGCGCCGCGCTCCCAGTGGATGTAGCAGCCGCCGCGCGTGAGGAAACAGGCCACCGCGTGCCGTCCCAGATGGTGTATCCATCCCTCCAAGGCGAGTTGGCGCATCAGTGCATCGATCCAGGGGAAGCCTGTCTGGCCGCTCCGCCAGCGACGGAACCATTCTTCCTTTTCCGCATCGTCGATTTCGTAGTCGCCCGTGATGAGCCCGGTCTTTGCGTCGACTTTGGAGGGCAGGTGCCAGGGGATGAAGCGGCAGCGGCCGTTGTTTACGGTTTGGGAGAAGGAGTAGCCCAGTGCTGCCTGAGCGCCCATATACATGTCGCGAAATAACCTGGAAGCGAGTTTAGCATTTTTCATTCTTTGTTTTCGCATTCCTTTTCTTATTTATTTGATTTGGGAATCTTACAGTTGCCCGTGCAAGGATGTTGGCGGTTCGGAAGCTTTGCCCTTGTACTTGTCGAGGACTTGTTGCACCTTGTGCCAGAATAACCTGCAGCTGAGGGACCCAAAGTGCAAATGCGGTGAAGTGAGACAGGTAGACTGAGGCTCAAACGCAGTAGGCGCGGTATCCGGCTTGCTGAACGTAGCCGTAAACTTTTCGTCGGCAATGACCTTGTCCAGTATCTGCAGAGCAAGAGACTCGCCGCCTCGATGCGGCGTCGTCGCTTCCTGCAGACCCAACTCCTCCAAAGTCGGGACCGAAAAATCGCCCTTGGGCCCTGCGATGCCGACTTCGTACGAGCCGTCGTCAGCCTTGCGATGCGTCTTGTTGAAATCCGGTTTCGAGTCCGGCTTCTCCTGCTCGAAACCCAACGACAAGTCTCCGGGATCGGGCAAGCTCGTGGGAGCAGCAATGGGTTTCGCCACCTCTCCCATCTTCGCAGCAGCAGCTTGCACCTGCGAAATGGTCATGGTGGGTTTGCCGCCGTTCGTCTTGACCAGCACGTCACTGTCATACAGCGTGCGCCCGCTCTTGACCACAACGCTCACGTTCATTTCCCTCGCCATCTCCATGACTTTCTCGTCACGCTCCCTGGCATACGCATCCGTGTCCTTTTCAAACACCAAATGCGTGATCCCCCAAGCCTTGATCAGCTTCGGCAAAACAGTCTGCGGCGCCTCTCGCAGCACAAACAGCTTCGAATTCGCGTTGATCTTTGTGATTGACGCAGAAACGTCGTTTTGGCAGTCGATGAGGAATTGCCAGCGATTGACGCCCACGCGCGCCCGGTACACGTAGTGCGGATCCCACGTCCAGATTGGATACAGACATTCGGGCTTCAAGTCTAGTGCCGCTTGCAATGCTGGTGAATCGTGCAGCCGCAGGTCGGTTCGGAACCAGTATATCACGCGTGGCTTTGGCGGCATGGCTCAGAGGTGTGTGTAAGTGTTGAGAGAGTGTGAAAAAGTAGTCGTTATGGCCGAGATATATACAAGTGAAAAGGTAGTCGTTATGACCGAGGAATATGAAAGTGTCGAAAGGCAGTAAACAAGTAGTCGTTGTAGCTAAAGGGTGTGCAGTAGTGTCAAGAGGATAGCAGTCCTGAGATCAGGATCAACCATGAAAGAAAAGGCTTTTGTCGAAAACAAAGACCTGGGCGCAATGCCATTTCATATCTTCCCATCTTCTGACATGCAACTAATAGATGGATTCAAGCCGTCCAAAAACCGTTCCTGAGCTTTGAATTATGATGATGACATTATTGATCGAAAAGTCTATCTTTCTTCCCGTCGATCCAAGTTCGCCGCGTAATGTTGCCAAGGCGACGAATAATGGTCAAGTGTCAACACACATCTGTCATCGAGGGCATTCATTGATGCTTTTTTTGAAAAGGGACCAATAGATGAGAAGTGTTCTGAACGAATAAATTAAAGTACTAGCGGCTCATGTGGTAGCGACGGGGTATAGATGTCGGCTATCGAGAGACCCCTGGACTACTTTGTAAAATAGCAATAAAGAAAGAGCAGATCAAAAGAAAAGAAAGAATCACACTCCTGCAGAGAATAACCTCTCGGGTGATGCTAAGCAGGCTCAACCGTTCCGCCGTGCCACCCTTGAACGCCTCTGCCAGCTCGCCTCCGGCAAGGACGAGCGAGTACAACGCCATCAATCCAGATCCCATTCCGTTCACTCGTATAAGCCATTTGAAGCAGAAAAGTAACGCGCACCAATCGGAAGAAGAGTAGACCTACTCTTCAACCTTCAGAACAGGGTAGGCAACGCCAGCGTCGCTCTCGGGAGCAGACTGCTGCTCGTGCTCGTGGTGGTGTTGAACATGATCATATTGAGGCTTGTGCTCAGACGGTTGTTGATCCATGTGCATGTCATGGTCATTGTGCTGCTGAGGCTCGGGGTAGTCACCGTCAGTCTCGAACTCGTGGTTGTCGATTCTGGCGCTGATCCACCTGCGAAGAGCCTCGATGACTCTAACATTCTCAACCCAGATGGCTTGCTTCTCATCAGAATCGCTGCTAGCGCCAGTGCTGGGGCTTTGGACAGCGGTTGAAGTCTGAGATGCAGCGCGAAGAGCGGGGTCAAGGATGGACGAGTCCTCGGGCTGCTTGGTGCTCGCGCGGGGAGTCTTTTGGCCCTCGGACTCGGTCTCCATTGCGTCGGAGTCAATGTCACGAGAAGTAGAGGCAGGTGCCTCGCGTTGAAGACGACCACCGCTGTAGCGACGACCCTCGAAGCCCTCAAAGCCAGAGGCGAGACCAGAGGCGGGGGCCGAGGTGGTTGCGGGATAGCCAGAGCCCATGTCAGAGATAGCAGTGACCGAAGGAAGGCTTGGGTACATGGAGCTGCCGTGAGCACTGCTCATACTAGCCCGAGAGTGGGTAGACATGGGCGACTGGCCTGCTGAGGCGTAAGATGAGACCGAGGCAGGTGTAAGGGCAGGAGTGTCCATGGAGTTGGAGAGCGGTGCAACTCCTCCGGGAGTGGACACGGAGCCAGAGTGGTGCATATTCGGAGGACTATCACTGCTACGGTACTGGCTGCCAAAGCCGGGGAAGTTTGTGTACTGGGCGTGAGAGCCGGGCTGTTGGACACCTGCGGCAGCGGCGCTATTACTGCTCTCATAGACAGTAGCCTGCAGCTGTTCAAGGAACTTGTCAATCTCGACTAGATCCTGCTTGGTGCGAGCGTTGGAAGGTAGAGGCAAAGAGTACGCTTGAGTCAGAGGGCCCTGGGACAAGCTGCCGCCAGTGCTACCGCCCAACAGGTTGCCAGAGTTGTTGAAGCTATCGAGCAACGAACTGGCCGAGTTGTACGACGAGCCGTTGTTGTTGTTGTTGTTGGAGGCGTAGCTGTTGCCAGTCGTGTAACCATAGCCGGTGCTGATGGGCAGAGGCAGGTTGGCCGACTGGAGGCGCTGGCCAACATCGTAGTAGTTGCCGGGATCAATCGCTCTACGCTTGATATCGCCAAGGAAGTCGTTCAGGGCCTCAATTGCACGTCGACGAGTGTCCATACTTTGAATGTCGGCAAGGGAGTTGCTGGCAGGATAGTTTACTTGGCCATACCCAGCGTACTGAGGTTGAGGGGCGGGCTGTTGGAAGAAGTTGTTCGAGTTCATGCCATGGTTAGGGTGAGGGTAGCCGTTGGGGCCTCCGAGGTCATGGCCGTAGTAGCCATTGGCAGCTGTATATGTTAGCATATTTCTGTCAAAAAGGGCAAATGAAACTTACGTGGAGCAGCCTGGTAGTTGGTGCCAGGGGGTCTGTTCTGGCCCATGTTGGGGTCGGGCGAACGGAGCAGCACCGAGTCGTCAGCATGTGTCTTGACATGCTTCTTGAGATCCTGAGGTCTCTTGAATGCCTTGCCACAGAAGTCGCACTTGTGAGGCTTCAAGGGCACATGGACGCGGATGTGAGAGGTGATGTGATCACGCTTGACGGTCGTGACGCGGCAAGAGCCCCAGTGACACGTCAAGTTAAGGTTGTTAGTGCTCTTGCGACCGACGTGACGTTCGCAGACGTGTTCCTGGACGATTGTTAGCCGAGGGTTTTGATTGATGGAGACAAAGGGCAACGTACGTAAAGAGCCTCGGCAGCCTGGTGACGTTCACCACAGTTCTGCCACTGGCATGTGAGAGAGTCGACGGTACTGCTCTGTCCGAGGGAGGGGGTACCGAGAGCATGTTGCACAGGCTGAGGCGACTCATGCTGCTGCTGCTGTAGCGGCGACTGAAGGGCATGTTGAAGAGTGGGCGATTGCTGCAATGATTGTTGAGCCAGCGACTGCTGCTGCAGAGGCTGGTGCTGCTGTAGCTGATGAGAAAGCTGCTGGTGTTGCTGGATAGGCGACGCCTGCTGAAGTTGCTGAGCGGCGGCAGCAGCGGCTGCGACAGCGGCCGGATTTGGGTGGTCCTGAACATGATGGTCTTGGACGTGGTCTTGGACCATGCCAGTAGCGCTCTCGGTTGAGGCCATGATGCCAAGGCAGATGCTTCAAGCAGTAAGAACGCGTCGAGATTCGGATCTTGCGCGAAACAACCGCAAAAAAACTGCAAATGAGTGAGATAACACTCGGCAGGTGTGAATAAGTGAATAACACGCGCAGACAATCGATAATAGTCTGTGGTTTGATGGGTCTGTCAACACGAAGAACGAGAAAATGGTGTTGGAGAACCAGAAAAAAGTCTGGGCGAGCGCGAGGGGGAAGGGCGACCAAGATAAAGCGGAAAGCCTTGGAAGGATGTCGCTCGCGCTTCCCGATCTTGGAAAAGCCAAGCGACGCTAGGCCAAGCGTGACCAAGCCGCCAAGTTGGCCAAGAACACCAACGCCGAGGCTGTGCAAGTCGCGGTTTCTTTCTGCCCCCCTGCGCGCTGGGCAACAATAAAATTCTCCAAGTGGATGAGATGAGCCTGTCTTTGGACGAGTGAGCGTGTACGTCTCCCACACGCCTTGGCTCTTGGTTTTCTGCTGGCAGACGTCGACGGGCTGACCCCAGCAAAGTTTGGCTGTGAACGGCTGGCTCTAGTTTATTTGCCGAACGCCTTCACATCGTACTCACATAGTTTGCCCTACCAGCTGAGTCGGTAGGATTGACTAATCCTTATGGCATGTATCCCGAAGACATTATTGTTCCTTCCGTTTGCGCGGCTTTTGTCGTCGACGTGCCTTGTACATATACACTGCCACAACTTATTTCAGCTTCGTCCAGTACTGAGTGTCGAGCGTATCGACGGCAGCTGGCATTTGCTGGTCATGCTGGACACAGGACGTTCGATAACACCTTTCCGATGCCTCGCAAGCCGTTGGCAAGCTGAAAAGGGAGCATATTATTCTCATCTCCCCCTAGATTCGGGTGGCTTCGGGGAGCTTCTTGCCACTGGATGTTCGTTCAACGACTTTCCATGTGTTGCTTGGCTGGCTTTCTGGTGCCCAGCATCTTGTCGCCCAGTAATTCCGCTGTTTGCCCAGCAAGTCATGCCCAGATAACTTGGAAGTGATGATGTTCCAAGTGAGGTGAGACGGTCCAAAATTGGAATGCAAACAAAAGCCTCATCGGCCAAGTCGCTGACAACTCAAAGCAAATCGGCGTGCCTTGCTTTGCACAAAACTCTTGCACAAAAGTCTGAAGTACGTACATGTATGTGTCTTATCATGTGGCTTCGTATTGCTCGTACAGTATCTGTAGCACACTGCAGCTGTCAGCTTTGGGACTCTGTGCGGGATGACGTGCGCGCAGGGAGGTGATCTGATAATGCAGAGGTCTCCTTACGCCGTGTCTTTTATGTCCTTACGTCTACGCTGTGCCATCAAACTTACTGTCCAGACTATTGCTGAGAGGCCTTTGTGAGGCTGATATCGTTCACAGAACGCAGAAAGAGTGATGACGAGAGGCCATTTGTGTAGAGTGTGAGGAAAGCTCGGCGAGCATATCAGACCTCAGATCATCTGCCGAGCCTCAGATCATCTGCCAAGACCATTATCTGGTGTTATTGTTGGAACCAAGACTCTCCAACACGTCTCGCATTATACACACACACTGGTGCAAATGAGGCTGACACTGTTGTCCAATGCCGCTGTGTCTGCCAATTGAAGCCTAATCTTCTTCGTCTTGCTCTGTGTTACTACTTTGGGCGTTGCGAACGTAATCCGCAGACGATGTTGCCACCGTCGCTCCTCAAGGCCATAAGCCTTCAACTGTTGTTGTGGCTCTGCATGACAGCTCAAGCACTAACAAGCCATACTCCTCAATACCACAAACTGCCACCACTACGGGAGCAAGCCACCATTCAAGATGCTTGGACAGCAGAGCGGAAAGCCGCGATTCCCAAGATAATGCAAAAGTATGGAGTTGATGCTTGGCTCGTGAGTCGCCACCTCTCGATGCAGTGCTCAAGAAACAAAAAACTTACGTGTAGGCGTAGATGAGCCAGAGGGAGTATGCCGAAGATACTGTGTTCTGGTCGTTGAAATCGGCCACTCAGTTTTCTGCCCGTCGTAGGACCGTCACACTCTTCCTGGCAAATGCTAAGCCGGGCATGTCATCCGAGTACACGTGGATCGACAACACCCCGAAAGTATGGGATTCCCTGCTCGACATCTTGGATAGTCAGGTACCGTCGTCGATCGTTGTCAACGTCCACCCCAGCATTGCCTTCAGCAGCGGCTTGCATGCCGGCGAGCTGGACGCCATCTTGGATATTCTCACCCCGAGATGGAAGGATAGACTCGTCACCGAACCCATGTTGGCAGTGGAATACATTGCTACGCAGCCCCGTTCCAAACTCTCTTGGTATCACAGGCTTCAGGAAACGGCTTGGGCCATGATCTCTGAAGCATTTAGCGAGAATGTCATCACTCCCGGAAAGACCACTACGGAAGTATGGACTGGGGCTACACACTGCCTTCTTCTGATTGACCAGCTGACACCTCGTAGGATGTCGAATGGTGGCTGCGAGAAGCCATGCTCGACTGGCGCTATACGACGTGGTTTATGCCAACAGTTGAAAGGGTTCCCCCTGGAGCCATGCTGCCGGAGTCTTCAGGCACCTCATCCTTAATCCAGTACGGTGACCTGTTGCATGTCGATTTTGGTGTCACAGCTCTCGGCTTAAACACTGATACCCAACATCTCGCTTACGTTCTGCACCCGGGCGAGACCGAACAAGACATCCCGCAAGGATTTCTCGATGGCTTGAAGAAGGCCAACCGACTGCAGGATATTGTGAAAGAGAACATGAAGGTAGGTAGTACGGGCAACGACATCTTGAAGGACTGCCAGAAACAGATGAGGGACGAAGGGATCGCGGGAAGAATCTACTCACACCCCATTGGCGACTGGGGACACTCAGCCGGCACATTAATCGGTAGGTCCTCTGAACCAGCTATACATAGCATCTCAAGGCTACATGTAAAGTTTCGCTCACAGAACTGAACTTTGCAGGTATGACGAATCTCCAAGACGGAGTCCCTGTTCTCGGAGACCTCCCGCTTCTCAACAACACATACTACAGCGTTGAGCTCTACGCCGAGCACTTTGTGCCCGAACGCAATGCCACTTTCAACTTCTATCTCGAGGAAGACATCTACTGGGTTGGTGGGGAGACTGGTTGGGATTGGGTCTACGGACGACAGGACAAATACCATTTCATCCACCCCGAGACCAAGGAACAGTTGCTCGTTCAAGAGCTATGAGGTTTTTTACTCTTAGATTTGCTCGTCAAAAGCTATAAATTTTGACTGTAAATCTGCTTGACTCTAATGAACGAGTTTCGCCGAGTCGATGCATCAAGAATCTGTATATAAGAGCATTTCCTTATTGGACAGTACCAACATCACCATCACCCATCACACCACCAAAACGTCACGAATGAGTTGATCCTCCTGCGTTTCGGCCGCTGCACATCACTCTCTCACATGCTGCATCTAGCTCATGCGCGCCCGTTTAAAAGAAGCCAGGGAACCCTCTGGTGAAATAAACAGACACTGAATTGCCTGCTTAATCGGGTACCCCCTTTAGTCTAGCAGCAATCATTCAACAGTTATGAGCCCGGGCATTCCGCTACACACATCACACATCCCAAGACACAAGTTCGAGACCCAAAAGAAGACACATAGATTTGCACAAAAAAGAAGACAAAAAAACAAAGGACAGAAGCAAAAAAATCCACGCTCCAAAATCCAGCAAATGGATGCATAAAAACAGATCAGCGAGACACACACAAAATCCTCAACAAAAACCATGGATTAAAATAAGTGAACTACGCAACAATCAAGTGGTGTCCAGTTCTATCTTGCAACTATGGCGCATACAGAGGCTGATTCTTGATAGTTAGGAGGGCGTGTGTGTGTGAGAAAGAAAGAGACTGAGTTATCTGCCTAGAGCGGGTACCCCCTTTTTAGTCCAGTAGCAAGCACTCAATTCAATTTACACCTCTATTTAATCTCTCCCCTAAATCCCATACAACTAAAGCAGTCCACCACCCCAATGCGCGAGGAGCTTAACATCCGTGTACAAAGCATAGGTAGGTATATAGCGGAGCGAGTGTTCCTTCTCTACATGTTTTTCTCTCACCCGCCCAAGGCCGCGCTTGAGAGTCCTCCTCGTTCCCATTCTGCACCACCACCCACTAGCAGGCACGCCGTTCGACGAGGAACAAAAAAAGTGTCAAAAGGAAGAAGAGCTCTGTACAGTAAAGGATGATTGCTTTGGGCTTTGTTGGATGAGAAATCTTCGAGAGCAAATTGTAGATGCACATGTTGTTTTGGTTCAATGTTGCCTTGGAGAAAGCTCCTCTTCCGATAGCAGTGCGTGGTCAACAATGGCTTCGAGGGCTCTCTCGGAGATAAAAGATGCCTTTTGCTCTGCTTGTATGCCACGGCTGAAGTAGGTTTTCTCACTTCAACGTAGGAGCAGAATCCTTACCAGCTGTCACTTCCTAACATCAAATGAACAATAGCTGTAATCACCATCACATCAACAACGGGAAGCAAATCATTTTGGTTTTGATGATATTTCATAACATTCGTGATCCGCTATTCGTGATCTCTCAATTAAGAAAAAGTGGGTGCTGATTGGCCCCATTTGCAATCCACAAAGCCATTCGAGCCAGAAACATAATGGAAAGGAAACCAGAGGGAGAAATAAAAGCTTCCGAGGAAAGCAGTATAGCTTAAGGGCAAGAACCATGACTCTTCAAGCATAGCTTGAAAGACCATTGATCAGCCACAAACGCATGCATGACTTCCAAGGAGGGTAATGTGCTGTAGTCCTCGTGAACCTCCGATGTTGATGCAGTGGTGGATGGGTGGTAGGTTGGCTGAAGCTGGCTTGTGGATTGTTTCTGTCGGGAGGTGGTCATCGTTTAGATGGACTCCTTGTTGGCCTTGGCCTTGGCCTCGTGCGAGTGCTGGTCAAGCTTGTCCGAGGCGGCGCCCATGGCACCAGAGACACGGCCAGTGATGGAGTCGTCGGCGGTATTGCCCTTGGCCTGTTGCTTGTTGGCTGTGAAGGATGTCAGTATTCATGCAGACGAAGAAGGATCCATTGCAAAGTCAAGACTCACCCTCCTTGCTGGCCTCAGAGGCGTTGCCCTGGATGGACTCAGAGACGTAGTTGGCGGCGTTGGCAATGGAGTTGCCGATCTGGCCGACGATGCCCTCGTTGGGCTTGTCAACGTTGGGAGCAGAAGAAGACATTGTGATGGTTGTTGTGGGTTGGGTTGGTTTTGGTATTTAGAAGTGTTGTAGAAGATGTGTGTGGTGATGAGAAAAGGAAAAGGAAACAGAGAGGCTGGTGGCTTCCTCTTATACTAATAGCTCCTGCCACCATTGGCACGTGCAAGTGAATGTGAATGGTGGCATTCCAGTGAGGAGGTGAGAGTGAACCCACCACGTCAAACCTCAAGCCTCATTGACTCGCCTCCCAACAAGGGCAACTTTCCCCCTATGCTAACGAAGATTCACACAATCCAGCCAATCCCAAGCTTGGAATGGAAGGACCGCCCCGCCAATTGTTACTGCAGGATTGGGACATGATCACGCACCCCTCTATCCGCTACGTCATCTGTCTTCCGAGCTTGGAAACAGCCATCATCCCAGCTGGACGTTGCACACAGACAAAGACATGATGTGATCCAGTAGCTTTGTTGGGTAAGGTAAGTTCGAGATGCATTCAACATGATGATCTTTGAGACTGTACACTATCCCACCTCCTGCTGAGTGTCTGTCCTTCGAGAGTGAGCGGCCACCGCTTGTTGTTGTTTGACAGTTCGGCAACCCAGACTGCTGGAAGTGGGGGAAGCTTGAGCTGCAGTTTCGCCCTGAAAATCATTCCCCATCAGGGTAGCTGCTAGCCACTTACATCATAGGGCGGCACCGTCGTCTTCGATCTTGCTTGAGGCTTTTTTTGGTTGCAGCAACTCGCTACGCAGCTCAATGTGCAGCTGAGAGCGAAAAGACGGTGAAACTTGCAAGACCAATGATTCCATGGTCGCAGCACTGCTCGGAGGGTGGCCCACAATTGCTCTCGCCCAATATTTGAGTAGGCAGCAGAGTTCAAAGACAAGTCCGTGTTTACTCTAGATCTTTGACGGTTGAAGCCATAAGCAGGGCAAGAAAAGGATGTGCCCTTCCTTGCTGTCGATCTGATCGAAGGTGGGGGGGGGGCTGCCGTGATGTCTCCAAGGTAACACCAAAAATGACGTGATGTATCATTCATGGACAAACAGATTGACAGCTTCGACCTCGGTACATGGGTTTGATACCGAGAGTTCAATCGAGCATGTGTCGTGCGAGAGGGAAAAAAAACAAAAGGATAGGTTGCACCCAGCGGCAGCATAAGATGCCGGCGGATCCGAGGGTTACGCGTCTGTATGCAGCCGAAACACCGGTGAAGGTCGTTGAAAGGACAAGTAGGAGTGCAATCTTACGACCATTGAAATGAGATGTAGTACAGAAGGAAGCCGCGGCTGCCGTGAACAGAACCAGAGAACAGGGGGAAGCAGAGCAGTATGGTATAGGCCAAAGAGGCCAATTAACCATAATAGCAGGAGCAGCAGCAGCAGCAGACTCAGACCCAAGACAGCCTCACTCCAAATTCTGGCCCTTCTCCGACAACCTCGCCTTCTCCGGTCTCGCCAAAACCCCATCCACCTCCTTCTCGCTCAACGCCTGAACCTCCTCCCTCCTGGCCTCCTCCAGCTGCCTCGTCCTCTCCGCCTCCTCAGCAGCCCCTCCACCACTAAAAAAATTCCCGGCTCCTCCCCTCCCAACTCTGACACCAGCACCACCATCAGTACTCGAGCGCGCACCACCTGCGGCAGGAGGAGCGGGCGTCCCATCGCCCAACACGTGCGACGTATCTACGCCTTGGAAGGTGCCGGTGGCAATGAGTTCGCGCGGGGAATAGTAGTTTCCGCTGCCGCCGCGGCCGGTGTGGGCGTATTCTTGTTGATGCAGTTGGGGGTGCGCTGTCCCGGCATAGCTTTCTTGGGCGCTTTGCTGAGGCTGTGACGAGGACGAGGATGGTTTCTCGCTGACGGTTGTTGACGAGGCTTGTTGTTCTTGGGCTTTGGAGACTTCGATGTTGCCGGCGCCGCCCCGTCCGAAGGCCATGATTGAAACAGGTAGGTTGGTGTATTTAGTATATGTGAGTTCAGAATTGGCGAGGTGTGCTACTCTAGCTACTAATATATCTCTCGTATGTGTCTGCGTGTCGGAGATGGCTGTTTTCGAACGGGGTGTCTCTGACAACTTATGAGATAGAGACGGAGAAATAGTCCTTAATAATACATATAAAAAATACGTCAGTCAAGAATACCAAGAGCATAAAGATAAGGCCCAGAAAAAAGTGTAATAAATGATTGCAGCAGCGAGCTGCCAGGAAAAGATGAAGCATGACAAGATGCAATGACGTACACGTTTTCTACCCTTGTGGGAAAAAAAATTTGTTCTAGCATGACCCTGTCTTTATGACAGCACCATTCACTTTTGGTTTGTTTTCAGGTATGTGTTGTCGATACAACCAGTTTCAGTAGCTCATAGAAAATTTTGGAGTGTCTGTAGCTTTACATCTTGAGGACACACAAGAGCAAGGACGAATGATTGCAAAATTGAACAAGAATTCAACAGACCAAACCCGTATCTAAGCATAGGATGCCCTTTGTGGCAGCATCAAGTAATAATCAAAGACGAACAACGAGAAACAAAAGCACAAAAACAAAGAAAAAGATTTTCATGAGCCTCATAATGATTTTCGTGGTATCTTCCAGCTAAGCTCATGTAGAGTCAGGTAGCAAATAAACAGCAATTGAGTAAGAACTAGTCTACCCTTGTTTCCAAAAGCCACTCGCTCGCTTTTAGTTGTCATGAACGATGCTATGATGTGAACGCGCATATGTGAAAAAGGAGAAATGGAACATTGAAACCGGCTTCTCGTCGAGCACCTCTGATGCCGACTTCGGAGAGTGCCAGTGTCATGTTGTTCGAGCGAGAAAGCAAAAGAAAAATCGACGAGCAAAGCAAAGAAAAACCATGACAAAGCAAAGCAACAAAGGAAATAAAGAGTATCAACAGGGACATACTCGTTTAGAGAGTAGATCTGAGAGGAGAGTTGTCTGGGGTCAGGTGGAAGGTAGTCTGGGTGAGTGTGTCGTGAGCAAAAAAGATAGCAAGTGGAAAAGAGATGGCCGTTTCTCGTTCTTCAGGGGCTGCCGTTGCTTCGCCCGGGAATATTCCTTCGTTTTCGGGTCGTTCTGCGATGCACCTAAAAGTCACGCGAACTGTGCTCGGTAGGACTCATCACGTCTTCTCCCTTTGCGCCGTTGCTGCCCTTGCCAAAGGTAGGGTCGTTGAGCTTGGGAGTGTGAGGAGTCACGGTCGAGGTGGAAGATGTGGATGAGTTTCTGCTCTGGGTGTAGGATCTATCGCTCATTGCAGTCTCCTTGTCGTAGAATGCAGGTGCAGTGGATGGCATGGCGCGGCTGGGCAACTTCTTGTCGGGCATTTTAAGACCAAGAGGCATGACGAGGGAGCCGCGTCTGAGTTCCTCCAGCTTCTCGGCGGGGTTCCAATCAGCCTGGTTAGGCACACCGTCAGCAGCAGGCAAGTCATCGTTGCGCTCATCTGCCCAGAAATTGGGTCTGTGAATAGGGGCAGGGGTGACGGGCAGACTGGGACGATCCAGCTCGGAAGGGAAGTCTGTGATGATCAAAGACTCTCTACGCTCGAACTGAGTGTCTGTGGGAGGGGACTGCACGACCTGGACGGAGCCCTTGCGTCGACTGGCCTGCGAAGCATTCAGAGCACGGATGTACGAGTCGATGCCGCGAACATCGTCCCAGGCGTTCTTAGAGCCTGCACCAAAGTTGTGCCAAGGGTCGTCGTGAGTGACGGTGATGATTGGAGTGACGGGACTGGCGACGGATGAAGTGTAATCGGCAGATGGGATAGTGAAACCAGGCTGGGGCTCGAGTTCGTCAGTAAGGAGATCCTCGGCAAAGCGTCTGGTGGGCTTTGAATCTGGACGTCCCTCCCAGGGGAAGATGGGCTGGGGCTTCTTGGATGGCGAGTCGGGCTTGGTGGCGGGCACATCGAACCACATGTCCTTGGGGGGCTCAGGGTATTCCTTTGGTGGCTGGAACAACTGGTTATCCTGGTTGAAGGTGTAGGTTTGCATGGGGAAGTTTGCAGCCTCAGGCTTTGAATCAGGGGGAGGAGCGGTGCTGCTTGACTGTCAGAGGAGAAGCACAAGACACCAAAAATGCCGAGACTTACCGAGTGGCATCCCATTCCGACTGCGGGGCCGAGAAGATCTTTTCCTCCGAGGCCGAAGGAGGCTGTTGCTCCTTGGTGGTCTCGGCGACGGGTTCCTGGGGCTGCTCGACGGGTGCTGGAGGATGAGGAGTGTAGCTACCTGAAGCATATTCGGAAGTCTGTGGAATGTCAGTAACCACTCGCTCCAAGATGCGCAATGCAGACTCACGGGCTTCTTGAGGTGCTTGTCGTAGACGGCCCACCAGCGGCTCAGGAGCTCGCCGTAGGCTCCGCGTTTGGCCGAAATGGACGTGTTTGCGTCCCAGGGCTTGTTCTTGCCGATAAAGTGGACCATGCTGATCTTGGACTTGTGGTAGCGATAGGCGGGCTCGTACTGGTAGTTGGCACTAGGAGTGCAGTTGTAGGCAAAGCTCAGACGGTGCCAGGACTTGTGCTCAAAGTACTGGTTCAACAGGCCTTGGTCAGCACCATCAAAGCTGTCGCCAGCAGAAGCCAGCTGGTGCAGCGCCCAGAACTCGCCCATGTTGGGAGTGAGCACCATGACTCCGCTGTTGAAAGCGTCGGGCCAGCCCACATCGGGAGCGGCAGCAAAGCTTGCATCGAGACTGAAAAGCTCGTCGGGCGCGCGCAGAGACACGGTGTCAGCGTCGAGGTAGACGATCTTGCGGAATTGGACCTGGCGCCAGAGGTTGACCTTTGTGAAAGCATAGCGCAGATCGGGGCGGTCCATAAGGTAGAGATTAGAGATGTTGGAGGAACCAATGCGCGCTACGTGGATGACATAATCGTAGAGGGACTGGAGGAGAAGAGTCAGCGCGTGTACTGTTGTCTTTGTTAGTGGTGGTAATTACTTCGAGTTGAGCAATCGTGTTTGGGCGCAGGCTGTCGGGCGTCACGAGGACGGCCAATTTCTTGGTGGTGCCATTGTCGCGCAACGAATGTGCGAGAACTGCGGCTCCTATGATGCGAAGACACGGGTTAGACAATGTTGCGCAGCGATGCGGATGCGCAGCAGCGTGGTGGACCAACCAGGGAGATAAGAATCGCTCATGACCAGCTGTGCCGAGTGTCAGTCAAAAGCGCACCATCTCGGCGCCGAGCGATACTGACCGTGCAATAGACATCTTCGTCTCCGGCCATGATGTTGACTGGCTGGCACTTGAACTTGGATGAAAAATAATCCAGCGTGCGGCGATGATGGTTGACGAAGCTCGGCGTTGGTTGGGGTCGAACGGGGAGATGAAGCGCATGCAGGAGCAAACAGCGAATTCACTGCATTGACTCAGGAAACTAAATCGAAATGGATTTACAGAGTGAGCCAAAGGTGCGAGAATGTGCGCCGCCTTGGACATGGGAGGGTTATAAAAAGCATGCACCACCGTCCTGCACTCAAGTAACTCTCCATCCCCACCACCCCAAACTTCTGCTCTCCGCAAAGTGGGTCAACCCGATCAGACGTCCATCATGTATGTAGTAATTTCTCCGCACACGACAACTGTGCCGTAGATTGCTGTATTATTATTGCATCGAGTACAACATCAGGCGACAATCCACGCTTCTCCGCACCATCATGCTGCATACACTCGGCATGCTCGAGTCCAAAATTTCCGCCGTCTTGATAAAAATGACATTTCCATTGACTTTTTCGCGCTACCCGACGTCATGCAAGAACGCCTCCCAGCTCTTGTCGCGTTCCTCCACCGCAATCCCGTTGTCTAGCCCCCTTCCGCCATGCAGCCTCGGATCCTTATCCGTCTTTGCACGCGATATGGATTGCGTGACGTGGCAGGTGATAGAGAGGCGTGAAGCTGGGTCTGAAGAATAGGCGAGAGAGAGAGAGAAACGCTTGATGAAGTTGGAAGAAATTTACTTTGTTTTTTGATGTGACGAGCCTTTTTAACTCCCTGGCGATAGCGCCTACTCCTTTGTGCGTGCCGCCATAACAAGTTGCATTGGAAAGAACCTCATCATTCCCGGCTCACACTCATGCTGCTTCACCCGCATCTATTGCTGCTCCTGCTGCTGTTCGGCAGCGGGGGCCTCACCCTGCTGCTCACCCTGCTCGGCAGCACGCTGAGCCTCAGCGGCCTGCTGGGCAGCGGCGGCCTTGGCACCGTAGTCCTGGGACATGGGCTGGACGACGCTCTGCTCCTCCTTGGGCTCGATGACAGTGACCGAGTCGGGGAGAGCCTTCTGGGGACCGTCCTTGCCTTCGGGGTCGGCACCACGCATAATCTTGACCTTGATACCGAGAACACCCTGGCGGAGGAGAACGTGACGAGTGGCAGAGTCGATAAAGTCCTTGGCGGGCTGACCGGAGTGGATCATGAATCCGTCCTGCGCAATCCGAGTTAGTGGGAATGATCGTAGATTAGAATGCGACAGTCAATCACGTACAGTGAACTTCATGGACTTGGCACGGGCGGCGCGCAGCTTGCCAGACACGACAACCTCGCAACCCTTGGCGCCAGACTCCATGATGAAACGGAGGACACCGTAGCAGGCTCTGCGAACAGCAAGACCGTTCAGGAGCTTGTATCTGAGAGACTCGCACTGGGCGACGGCCGAGAGACCGCGGTTCTGCACTTTGGCGGCGTAGAGCGAGACCGAGTTCTCGGGGAACTTGAAACGCTTCTGGATCAGCGAGGTGAGCTCGCGAATGCGGCGGCCCTGCTCGCCGAGGACATCCTGGGTGTGGGTGGCGCGGATGATGATGTCGGTCACGGTGGGAGTGACGCGGACCTCGACACCAGAGTAACCCTCCTCAGCAAGCTCGCGCTGGAAGAACTCGTTGAGTTCGGCGTAGAAGACACCGTCTGCGCAAACGTTTTAGCCATTGTTCCCAAGATTCTGAGGTCTAATTGAGTGCATGTGGGTGGGTGGATGTGCGAGTCGCGGGCGGGCGACAAAAGTAGCGATCGAGAATGTTTTGCAGGCTGGCGAGGACAGGAACGAGGCGAAAACGGGAGAGGGAGAGATGGACTGTGGCATACCGGCAACGAACTTTCTTCTCTTGGAGCTGCAGCGAGTTGTTAGCATTCTGCCGGCGGGCGCATTTGCGTGACTTTTGTGTTTACTTACATGGCTCCTGCTTGCTGAACGGCGGCCATATTTGCGATCTGTGTTAGTTGATCGGGTGTCGTGGGATGATTTCGCAGTTGGACGCGGTTCTCTTGAATTTCGACAGGCGACAAGTGCGCATATCGCGACTGTGCGCTTGGCGTTTTGCGGTGCACAGACCGTAAACTCTGTGTGAGGTTCTCGAATTCGAACCTGTTCCGCTCTGCTTTGCCTTTACATCAAGTACTCAGATACCTGTGTCTAATATGAAAAGAAATCCAAGGCACCGCATGCAGAATAGGACAGCTTCAGTTTCCTAGAAGCGGCTTGCACATCTGGAAAGCGGTCTTCAACAATTCAGACCGCCGTCAACAATTCAGACTGCCATCAACATTGTCCTGCTACCAGAACTTGACATGTATCAGTTCTCGTCAACTTCTGCAAGACGGGAGATCTGTAGCAAATCATGAAGAAAGTCATGCTTGCATGTTCCGATATTACCGTGGCATAGGTAAGTGTCGAGTGCGGATTGATGCAAGAATCCCTGGTTCACGCGGGGCCAAGATTCCTACATACTGTATCTGTATTGTTGTGCATTCTATGGAGGTGTTAGCAGCAATCTGCCGTGACCGCATTTGATAGGTACAAGGACGAAGACCAGAGTTTTGAGCGATCAAAGACTTTCACATGTCGCCGGTATACCATAGGTGGCTCGTGCACGACGGGTTAGCAGAGAAGGAAGGAGCGTCATGCTGCCCCTCCATCCCGGTTCACTCTGTCACTGCACAACACAACCCAGTCATGCCGTAGAGTGTCATGGACAAGATCAAGATTTCCAAGGCGCGTCTCCAGTAGGCAATTGCCAACAGAAGGACTAACAGCCCGCAGGTCGAGAATGTGACCTTCCACAAACGCAGCGTGCAGGTCACGGGCACTCTCCATATCACTGCTCACCATTTGATCTTCGAGTATCGTCCGCCTGCTCCTGCTCCGACCGATGGAAAAGCCGCCGTCAAGGTGCGGCCAAAGGAAATATGGATCACGTACCCGATGATTGCGCACTGCCTGTACCGGCCCATGCCTGCTGGCATGCGCAAAGAGCCCGCCATCCGTCTCCGGTGCAGGGACTTTACCTTTGTCGCCTTCCACTTCCCAGATGAGACTCAAGCCCGCAGCGTGTACGACAGTATCAAGGCTCTGACGTGCGGCCTTGGCTCCTTCAACAAGCTGTATGCCTTTTCTTACAATCCGCCGCCCGCCGAGAAGAACATCAACGGCTGGCAAATCTACGACGCGCGCAAGGAATTCAAGCGCATGGGCATCTCACCTAAGGAGGCTGACCGTGGCTGGCGTCTGTCTGAAATCAACCGTGACTACACAGTAATAAGCTCGCTACAAGACCATCTGTCTATCCCAGCTGACCCAGTCTAGTACTCGCCCACATATCCCAGTCTACTTGTCGTTCCATCCTCAGTCTCAGACAACGTCCTGAAACATGGAAAAGAATATCGCTCTCGCTTCCGCATCCCCGCCTTGACCTATCTACATCCCGTCAACAACTGCTCCATCACCCGAAGTTCTCAGCCCAAGTGTGGCATGTTCCAAGACAAAAGAAACCCCCAGGATGAACGCCTACTTGCCGCAATCTTTGCTACATCCAGACCTGTGGCTTCTTCTGGCATGCCAATACTCGACGCCGATGGCCAGCAGTCCGATCCCGACATGCTACAAAGCGGCAGCTCTTCAGACTCCGACTCCCTAGAATACACCCCTCGCAAACCTTCGGCAAAAGTCTATGGAGCTCAGCAGAGAAACTTCATCGTCGATGCCCGTCCCCAGGTAAATGCAGTCGCCAACCAGGCTACAGGCATGGGATCGGAAAACATGGAATACTACAAGGACGCGACAAAGGAATACCTCGGCATCGCCAACATCCACGTTATGAGAGACTCGTTGAATAAAGTCTATGAAGCCTTTGCTCACACCGACTATACCGATCTTGGTCCCACTCAAGAGCTGCTAGCCAAAAGCAAGTGGCTTGATTACATTTCCTTGGTTTTGCGTGGTTCCAGCCTGGTGGCTCGTCAAGTGGGTATTAATCATTCACATGTTCTGATTCACTGCTCGGACGGCTGGGACCGCACCAGTCAAATAAGTGCCCTCAGTCAGCTTTGTCTCGACCCGTACTATCGCACTCTTGAAGGCTTTATTGTCTTGGTCGAGAAGGACTGGGTATCGTTTGGCCACATGTTCCGTCATCGATCAGGCTTCTTGAGTAGCGACAAGTGGTTTGAGATTGAGAATGAGCGCGTGGGCGGTAATCGCAAGGCCGACAACCCTGCAGCCTTCTCAAACGGGGGTGGTGGAAATGCTTTCGAAAACGCCATCTTCACCGCCAGAGGTTTCTTTTCCAAAAAGAATGATAGCGGGGAGTCCCTTGATGTTGACGATGCAGATGGTACTGGCAATCCTGCACCCACTCCGAAAGCCGCCAAGCATGCTGTGACAAATGTCAAGGAAACAAGCCCAATTTTCCACCAATTCCTGGATGCCACCTACCAGATGCTAAGACAGTATCCCACTCGCTTTGAGTTCAACGAGCGGTTCTTGCGCCGCTTGTTCTACCAGCTGTACTCATGCCAGTACGGCACTTTCCTCTGGGACAGTGAACGTGATAGAGTCCAGGAACAAGCATACGAGAAAACCAGAAGTGTTTGGGAAAACTTCCTCGCTCGCCGGGAGCAATTCCTAAACGATCAGTATGACCCTACGATTGATGACAAGGTTTCTGGGAAGGAACGTATTATCCTTCCTGACACATCAAAGGTCAGATGGTGGTATGAACTTTTCGGTCGTACGGACGTCGAGATGAATGGAACTGCCCATGCGCCTGCTCCCAGCCTGCCCAAAGATTCTAGAGAGCCGATTGTTACAGGCATCGAAACCTCTGAGGTCTCTATCGGACCTGCTGCAAACGCAAGCAACAGTGTCATCTCTTTGACTAGTGGAGCCTCACGCCTGGGTGTCGGATTGGAGAACCTGGTCTTGGGAAAGAATAGCTTCAGCGCTTTTGATGACCTACCTCCAACTCAAGGACCTCTGTCTACACGGACCACTGATGAGAAGACAATTGCAGCCTCTAGGTCAGAGGCTGCAGAGACCGACCGCCTGTCGTTCTCGGCCTTCGCACGGGACAACGCGTTCCGAGACTCTTGAATCTGATTACTTATTTATAGCGCGGCGTTATAGGGAGTTACGAATTGATGACCAGCACATAAGCATTTTGAGAGAGTGTGGACAAGATGGGAATATGCATGTCGATGGAGGGCTGATATGAAGCTTGGGCAATTGAGAGGGTGATGGCACTGGGTGTGAGTAGAGAATAGGTAGATACAAAACAGACTTTGAACAAGCTGCACCCACCAACAACAACTTGAAGTCTGGTCAAAAACCACATTTTGTGCTTGTCGTTTATCTACATGTACGTACATGTCGGTATAGAAAAGCCAAGACATGAGCAACGTCATCTTATATGCAATTCAATCCACACTTCCAAGACATCAGATTGTCACATTATCCCTGTTTATTAAATGCGTGTCGTTCCGGAAGATGGTGGAGATCCACAATACGGCGGTGAATCGTCAGCGTTTCTTATTTATCCATCAGCACGCTTTCTGTCCTGGATTCTTGATCTTTTCATCTCGCCCATTCTTACAAAACCTATAGATAAACCTCACTGATCCACAGAACAATATGGACTTCATCAAAAAGTTCAAGACAGAGATGAAGTCAGCCTTTGGCAACGATGAACCATCATACCCTTCCCAACAACAGCAACAGCATTCTCAAATGCCCATGTCCGACCAACCACCTACTATTACCGAACCATCACCCTTGGATGTTCTTCGCTACCGTTACCAGCACGGCGCCAATTTGGGTTCCATCTTCGTGCTTGAGAAGTGGTTGACTGGCAGCATGTATCAAGACAATGCCGATTCTGCCGAACTTGCAGCTGTCACTGGAAACATCAAGGCCATGGGCATCGATGCCGCGAGAGAAAAGTTTGAGAGGCATTGGGAGACTTATATAAGTGACGAAGATCTGGATTGGCTTGCTGGTGATGCTCATTGTAGGTTTTCCCCCTCCAAAATTCTTGCATGATGGCGCTCATGGATGTTGTTGCTTTAAACAGGCACATCAGTGCGTCTGCCTATCGGATACTTCACAATGGGACCCGCATATTGCGAAGACACACCCTTCAAGTCTTCGGCTCCAGTATACCAAAACGCCTGGTCAGCCGTGAAGCGTCTGGTAGCTCGTCTCGCACAAAAAGGCATCGGCACCCTCCTCGACTTCCATGCTTTACCAGGAGGCGCAAACAATGGCGACCATTCCGGCACCAACAGCGGCAAAGCTGAACTTTGGAAATCGAA
The DNA here is from genome assembly GCA_017580825.2 of Aureobasidium zeae. Lineage (NCBI taxonomy): Eukaryota > Fungi > Ascomycota > Dothideomycetes > Dothideales > Saccotheciaceae > Aureobasidium > Aureobasidium zeae. The sequence continues at coordinate 67,495 of JAGFJS020000033.1, forward strand.
AAAGCATCTCGATCTCGCTGCTCGTTGCCTGCTGTTTATTGCCCATGAAGCTAGGTCCATGGAAGGCGTCATTGGTATCCAGTTGGTTAACGAGGCTGAGTGGGATGCTCATGGCATGTACGGTTGGTACGATTATGTGATTTCCCAAATCGGAACCATCGACAACAGCATCCCGCTCTACATCTCAGACGCATGGAACTTGGGTCCAGCAATCAACTACATCAATGGGAAGAATAGCTTGCATGCCGGCAGAGCAAACCCCATCATCATCGACACACACCTGTACTGGGCCTTTTCGGACGCAGACAAGCAGAAGCACCCTAGTGAGATTGCCAATGAAGCCAGAGCAAAGTTGCATGAGCTGGATGGCCACGAGGGCAATGTAGTCGACCACGGGGCCGCTCAAGTAGTGATCGGCGAGTACAGTTGCGTGCTCACCGAAGACTCATGGGCAAAAGCCGGCGGACACGAGAAGGAGAATCTGGTACGCGAGTTTGGCCAAGCGCAGACGCAGAGGTATCAGCAAAGAACTGGCGGTAGTTTCTTCTGGACGTACAAGATGGACTGGATGGACGGCGGCGAATGGGGCTTCAAGCAACAGACCCTCAATGGCTCCATCACAGCACCACCCGGCCTCCGCCTCTCCAACGACGAAATCAACGCTCGCATCTCACACGCCCAGTCGCAAGCTGATGCAAAGTGCAGCCAAACTTACGGCAGCCACTGCAACTACTGGGATAGCAATCATCCGGGTAACTACGAGCACTGGCGCTTCGAATCTGGCTGGAAACTTGGTTTCAACGACGCAATGACCTTTTTTGGTATGAGAGCCAACGGACGCCTTCCTGGATCAGGGGGTGATAAAATTGGCATGTTGGATATCTGGGTCAAGAAGAGGATTGTGGAGAGTGGACAAGCTGGCAAGTGTCTGTGGGAGTTTGAGCAAGGGTTCAGACAGGGCGTGAGAGATTTTTACGAGTTGGCGGGTGTTTGAGAACAATTTGAACATGGCTTCTTTGCGACGTAACTAGAGGACAAGCAGCACTTGCTGAGGTGCACAAAGAACTTACTCACGTCTAAAAAGCCACTCAAGCACACGACAACTCCCAGTGAGAAAGGACCACTAGACGAAAACAAGTAGCTTGGGCAGAGAATGGATTCGCTGTCTGTGTTAGGAGCTGGGATTGCCTGCGAGATTCATTGACCTCGTGACAGCTTTTCTTCTCTACTGCACAAGAACCCAGGCAGTTTTTCCGACCATTTCTATCGACAGCCGACTCGATTACCACATGCGCCGCAACAGTTGCGACCGGTGGGTAAGGAGAGGAGAGAGAGAGAGAGAGAGAGAGAGAGAGAGAGAGAGAGAGAGAGAGAGAGAGAGAGAGAGAGAGAGAGAGAGAGAGAGAGAGAGAGAGAGAGAGAGAGAGAGAGAGAGAGTGTGTGTGTGTGTCCAGGCAGCGATCGGAGGACTCAGAGCCTGGCCAAGAGAGAAAACACCTTGTTTGATTTCCTTGACAGGTCTGCTTTGTGGTATAAGAACTCTCTTCTTTTGCTGAGCAGGAAAAAACAAAAAACAAAAAGAAAAAAAACATGTGAGACTCACTCTACCTTGATAGCTGACTGTTCTGACCCTTTGGAAGGCAAAGAGAAGAGGTTGTTCCCGAGGTATTGTTTTTTCTTTTTTTTAATTTTCTTTTGGATTGGTGGCAAAGAGATTCAGTATGTATTTCTGGAAAACCATAGAAGGTGAGTCAACATCAGCGTTGATGCCCAAGACATCACTCGCCGCAAACACGCAAGAAATGCTGGGACGTGTTTTTGTTAATCCACACCGTCTTCTCATCACCACATGTTGTTGAAGAAGCCTTTTCAAGATGGCTGCAACTACTACTACCACCACCGTTACCACCACCGTCACCGCCACCGTGTATTGCAGGTCCCTAAAGCTGTTCGAACTAATCACTCCCTCGTGTCAGTCTCGAGGTCTTTGTATCGTGATATCCATCCAAAATCCAGAACTGCCCCCAGATCGGAGGAGACTAGAAACGGGGGGTTTCCTGACCAAACAGACCTTCCCAAAAAAAAAAAAAATCACGACAATCTTCACCGGAGCGCAGAGAATGATATTCCAGAAACGATCTCTTTCTCTGTGACAAAGGGAGTAATGTCCGCAATCTCAAACCGGGCCCAGGGGGGTTGAGAGCCAGAACGAGCTTCTTGAACGACTAGAGGGAGAAGAAGAAAACTTCACGAGAAGGGTTACAGACCTGTGTTCTCCCAGTCCCTCACAACAATCTCTCTCTCCATCTATCATCAAAGCTGCCAGCAAGCGTAATGGGCTGATAAGTTGCGTTTCTGAGATTATTCTGCGTGCTGCAAGGCTGGTGAGTAAAAGATAGAAAGAATGGTCATGCTCATGACAGCAGTTGCTTTTATAGATAGGTTGCTGATTCCACGCCCATTATTATAAAGACATCTCTGGCCCTTTTTTCTCCCAAGCGTAAATACAAAGGCATTCCCGAGTCCCGGGGGGGGGGGGGGGGGGGGGGGTTTATTTTTTTAAAAAAAAAGACAACGGTAACCAGGAGGTCCGGTAATAATTAAAGCAGGTCTTTCATTCCCCTCGTTCTCTCCCGAGTCTTGAAATCGACGCTCCAGGTTTTCTTTTTCGAATGATTAGGTGTGCAACGCAGCTCTCCTGCGTCTCTCGTTACCGACCTGGTTGTCGTTGGCGGCGGCGGCGTTCCCGACTCCTCTTATTCGGGTGGTGGGTTCCAGGCTCCAGGCTTCAAGCTTCTTGCATGCGGTTGACTGGCTTATCATGGTGGTCTAGGACTGGGGCTGGGACTAGGGCTGTAGCGTTTTCGATATACGCCTAGTTGCAGTGGCTGGGAAAGAAGATGCGAGAGAAGGGGAAAGAAGGACGCATTGGAAAGACATTCTTCAAAGACCCAGCGGGCTCTTTTTTGCCCCTTCTTTTCTTCAAATGTGTATCGAGTATATTAAGCAAAGCAGTAATTGCTTCTTTCTTGTAACAAACAGAAAAAAAAACAGAGAGAAAAACATGCGTCTCTAAAACAGGAAATTCAATCGCTAAAGACGAGTAAAGATGTTCTTTTTTGTATATAAAGAAAAACCCCCACCCCCTCCCCAGTCATTACCATTTTGGAAATCGTGTTGATAGTTATGGCCGTGATTGCTCTCATCCATCTTTGACGAGAACCCCTTTACGCCCACTTGCCAAGAAGAGCCATCAAGCCAGCACCCAAGCACATAACAAAGAAAGCAGTCAAAACAGTCTTGATGCTCGCCTTTTGCATATAAGTCGAAAACATAAATTCGTGCGCCATGAGCTCAACCAGACCGGTGTAGATCAAAATGCCAGCGCTGATGCTGTCAAAGACTCCGTTGGCGATCAAAGTGGTCTGGCTGCCAGGCTTGAACGACGTGCGCACGCCGAGACCGATAGCAATGGCGATGGGCGTGCTGATGGCATAGGCAGCACCAAGCAGGTAAGGAGTCCAGCGCTTGGATTTTGGCCAAGGCACAGCAGCGAGACGAGTTCCCAGACCAAGACCCTCGAAAGACTGATGGAACACCAGGACGACGTACAGGGTGTTGAATTCCTCGCCTGAGACGGCCAAAGTCAAGCCGATGAAGATGGAGTGGAAGATGACGCCAAACTCGAGGATGAAGAGAGCAGTCATTTGCGCAGCATAAGACTCGGCGATGATACCGCCCGCTTGATTTTGCGCTTCCTCCCATCCAGCATTCATCTCGTTGTCGACATGAGCGCGCGAATGGCCCAGGTGGTCGTCGCCGCGAGCATGGGGGGTAGTAGGACAGTGAGCAGTGCTTGTGCTGGCGCGACCGGGACCACCACCAGCCACGTCCACTGCGGTGTCAGCGTCACCGACAATTGCATCCGTCTTGGCGTCTGTATAGCCTTCCGCTTTGATTCCCAAGTCGTCAGTACTTTCCACTACTTCGTCGGCGTGGCTGTGGCCAAATTTGGCGTAACGCATGGTCATGAGCTCGACGAAGAAGAGAACAAAAATTGTCATTAATGCGATGCCCTCTACCCAATCGTACTCGGTGATTGGACCGGTAAGACATGGGTCTGTTAGAGCATCATTCGCCGGTGCTAGGAGCTTGTAGATTGTCAGTAACTTGAGCTTGTTTGGGTCGTGTGGTAACAAGAGCTTACATGAATAAAGGCAGTGGCTATGATAACACCAGAACCAAAGTATTTTGCGATAAAGAAAGCCCAGTCTGGCACACCAACACCCCTGTGCCTAGCAGCGTAGATGGGAAACCAGGTGGCTATTTGGTCCAATATCAGTATTCGATCTCTACTATTTGTAATCCTCTACAGGAATATTGACTCACCGAACAGAGCAGTGAAACCAATCACAAAGATGGTCGAAATGCGAACGCCCATTCGACCATCGTAGTCGTTGTCCGTCGAGCAGGTGCTCATGATGAACAGCGGTGAGATTGATTATCCACGCGTGCCGCTAATTGAACAGAGAAAACAACCTAACAGCGCCGTGCCCAACAGAGGTCACCAATCAAGGAAAGAGCAAAAAGCTGGCGCGGCGAGGTTGATCAGTCGGGCAGGAGAACAGCGAGAATCAAACACTTATATGTGGTGCATAGGAAGATTGAGAGAGTTTAAAAGAGATTGAGAGAGTTTAAGAGAAATTGAGGGAGAAGGAAACAAAGGTAGAAAGAAGCGACGCGGGCTACAGTCAAATCCAGGGAAAACACCTTGATGGGCATTATGCGACGAGTTTTCCCCTAAAGGCTCCCTACCGAACTTTAACCGAATTGCCTCAGTTGCCTCGAGGAATTTGCAGCGTATGATTGGCTGCAGCCACGACCGTATTCCACCGTCTCAGGCCTGACTCGTACATGGCCCGCCCAATCCTCATATTTCAACGTCGGTGGTTCTCAATCATTTCCATGGCTTGACATCAGCAGTTGCCAATCATGAAAGAATCCTTCTGCTCTGCGGTACGAGTTGTTGAAATACCTAAACATCAAGGTGCTCGAAAAAGGGAAGCGCATCTCAACCCGTTTAAAGTGGCGCACATTCGAAAGCCTGGCCGTTGCCACACACACTCTCTCTCGTGGAAGCTAGTATGTGTAGCAAGACTCTGTCTCAGTTTCACAAGAGCCTCCATAAAAGTGCTCCGTTTAAGATATACCGAGGAGTTGCTTGACCACGAGAAAGGCGTAGATCAAGGTACAGTCAAACTTATAATGATACACCTTGAATGCCTCTCTAATATCGTTATATCAAAAATATCGCTATGCGGGTGAGGCTTGGCAATGACAACGGTATGCGAGAGGTATCTGCTGCGCCCCCTTCCCTCCCTCTGTCCCTATTGCTCGTGAAAAAAGAGGTAATTAGGGTCTGCACCTGCTACTGATGCTTCTAAAGGTACCTCTCACGGTATAGGCACGTCTAGTGGAAGTTCAGCTGCTCCATTACCTGTAAGTTCTTCTTAAATTCAGTAGAGGAAGAGGTCACTAACGAAGCAACTGGTACTATGGATGAGCTTCTAACAGAGATCATCCAGCAGTATAATACTGCAGAAGAGCCAGAGGATGAGGAGGCAATTTTGGAGGAGCCTCCTGTATCTATTGCAATAGATACGGCTATTGAGGCTTCCTTCTAGGGTTGAAGGCATTCTGAGAGGCCTTTTCTAGAGACATAGTGACCTCTGAATAGCGATAATTGAAGCCCAGAGAGCGATATATAGAGGGAGCGAGGTTGAACGATAATTATATGAGAAATTCGTTAAAACGTCGAGAAAAATCGTAATAGAGAGGATATCGCTATATCGGTGATACATCTCGGTTTCTGGCGATTCATGGACGCAGCGCCTGCTGTTTAGTGCTCACCCTTCCCTCGTAAGTCTAGGCCCTGAACTTCTCTCCTCACGACGCCTTCGATATCCGGCCTCAGGACGCGTCATTGGCCTGGCTTGCTAGCATTAGTGTTTCTCGTTTGCACGGATTGCGCCACCCAATGAATGAGTAAATAAGTCCTTCGTGTTTCTGATGATTTTTATCAACGCGAGGTAGTCAATTGTCTTGTCCTTGCAAACAGGGTGTCATCGAATTTCAAATCGGATGCGGTGGTAATAACCCTGCAGGCTGCACTTGTTTGTTCGCAGCCGATCTGATTCCAGATCAGCCGCAAACTTATGAGTACAATCGAGTTCAGAAGTCAGTTGTGCTGAAGAGTTGTCGTTCATGCGAGAACTCGGAAGGGACGATGCTATTAACATACAGCAGTATTTACGCCGTTCTGGGCCGAGTGAAGGTATATAGTGCCCGTGTTGCAGGGCTCGGATACCATTAAAGCTCTCAAGCATGAACACGGTCCAGTTCATCGACCGTTACGACAGAGGACCGTGCTTGAGCCTGGCCGAAGCCTGACCTAGCAACAGACTCAACAGCATAGGGTTAGTGAAACCTTCGCAGGGCGATTCATCCCGCCAGCAGAGATCCTATGAGCACTTTCCCAGGGAAGAAGTTGGGAGACAGGGAACAGTGAAAGATACAAGATTACTCACCTAGCTCAAATTCTCCATTATGTTTGAGCTTGAGGGTGTTCTGTGTCATCGGCTCCATCTTCCTCTGATATCAGACCGGTGACCTCATATGTTGGCTCCGAGCCTCCAGTTTGTGACTGAACCTTCAGATTCTCATTTTGGGTTGTGTGAGATGGACTATTTACAACAAACCGAGAAAGCGCGGACTGCTCGATCATATTTAGATATGGCAAGATGGTATATGGCATCGTCAAGTGGAGGAAGGTTATACCTACTAGGTATATGAACGTATTAGCGGATGTTTTTGTATGTTCTCTTCTCTTTCTCTTTCTTGATGTTCTTCTTCATGGTGCTCCAAGTGCTTGAGAGGCTTTCTGGCAGCTCTGTTTAGTCCCATACTTCTATATCAAGCTTCCTGGCTTTCTAAGAAGACGAGCAGCTACCGAAATTGTGAGTGAGAGGAGAAGTTATGAATACGGAGGGATCTGTTGGTCGGCCTTTCAAAGTATCAATACGCTAGGCTGTTTTAGTTTATAACTATCGTCTCTTGATGGCCTCAAGCCTGCATTATGACATGCAAGATAGATCTAAATGCCTGTTATTTTGCAGTCAGATCCATCAGTTTCCGGGAATCTACTCAAAGATTGGCCTGTATCGATTCGAGCCCTCACCACCTGCGTCCAGCGTTTCGAGACATCTACTGTGACAGTGTCTCTTCCCTCAATATCCAATCATGCCAGAAGCAAGTGAAGCCGCAGCCCATGAATACTCCAAGTACTCAAGCACCTTCAGAAGCTCTCCAGTCTTTCTGATAGCCTCGTTCTATTGACTCAAGATCAGCACTTCTGCTCGATAGTAATCACAGTCGAAGGCGAGAAAGAAAAATGCAGGAAGAAGAGGAGAGAAAAAAACTCACATAACCATCCACAAAAGGCACCCTAGCCTTGTCCTTCCAAAAGTTACTCACATGAGCCCTCACGAAAAGTGTTCCCACCAAGCACCCCGGGCTGACGCAAAACCTGACAAGACTCGGCAACCTCTGCGGTGCGATGGCCAACGCACTCGCCGAAAACAACGAAACAAGCACGCAAAGCGCACCAGAGGTTTGGGTGGTTCTGGTCTTGTGGAGCTGGTGGGCAGCTTCGTTGGAGTACTTTGCTGCTTTTTTGGAGGTTTCCTCGTATTGTTGGAGGTTGCGGATGGAGATGAAGGAGACGTGGGCGCCGTAGAGGCAGAGGGCGATTTGGCCTGCGTGGATGAGTTGGGTGAAGAACATTGCTCTCTCTCTCTGTTTTTGTTTTCTGATCTCTGCCTTTTCAACTGCTGCCTCTCGCTGAATTTAATTGTTTATTTCTTGGTGTGTTGGTAGTGCTTGTGATTGTTGAAGAATGATGTTTGTGCCGTAGGGGGTTGCACCAGCTGGTGGTGATGTCAATCTTGTGCCTTGGCCGCAATCCGGTTCTACAGTCATCCTGCACAAATTCCTATTAATTGAGAAGGGTCTATCTGATGAGAAAAATAGAGATTAAAGCATAATGCTGAGGCTGCAAATCGATTTTCTCCGGTACCAGCAAAACAAAAGAAAAGTCACCGTGCAAAAGTGTGGAAAGAACGGCCAAAAAGAGAAGCTGCTACGCTGGGTCGAACAACGGACCTTAGGATGATTGCGGTGAAACTGCAATCCCACGCTCTACCACTGAGCTACAGCAGCTTGTCATGTGACAGGTTCAGAACGTTATAGTATAAGAACTTCCAACATTTTTCCAGTGAAAAGCACAGACCTTCCATCACGAAACGAACGTCTGGCCTTTGCAGCTCACGTAAAACATCTTTCAACGATCCTGCCCTCCGGCTGATTATTTATCATGGCCGAGGTTGCCGTGGAAAAAGTGGCCTTTGGATTATGACGAGAAAGTGCGTGGAAAGTTAAATATAGGGAGATGGATTAGGAGTTCTAGATTTGGAGGTCTGTATAAGGTATCTATAGTGAGATGTTGTAACAGTGGCATTTTGCGGTTAATTTAAACCAGCGGATGATGGCTGCCAATGCCAAAAAGTGGCATTCTTGACTGATAGATCCAAAAGAATCATCCAGCCAAGCGTCGACAAAGCAGACTCAAGCGTTCCCCAAGAATCTCTGCCACAAACGAAAGTACCAGAAATATACGTAAACACCGACGTAGGCAAAGGGAGCGATGGGCGCGGGAATTCCACCCGAAAGAGCCCAACATACCCACTGCTCTATGGTAGCCTCTGGTGAGTTGGGCTCGAAGAGCATGAGCCGCATCATATTGTAGGTCATGTCCTGCATTTTTGTAGCGCGAACGAACATGCTTTGCTCGAAGGCCTTGACGAAAGAGAACAAGGATTCTGAAGGGGAAGAGGAAGATGCTGCGCCTATGATGGCCTAAAGTGACATGATCTGTCAGTGTGGAATTCGTTGCATTGGCATTGAGAAGATACGTACGGATGACAGGAACATGGCGTCGGACATTCCGAGATTTACGCCTTCGCCTGTGGAGGATTGTTAGCCATGCAACATCATCTCTGTCATCAAGTATCATCGCCTCGAAACTCAAGATTGATTCACCTGAGAGCAGCGTAAGGAAATAGAAAAATGAACCGCTTACCTGCAAACGGCGTATCCAAATGAGCAGCATCGCCAATAAGGGTGATGCCAGGTCGATTCACCCATCTGTGACCGACCGGGAGCATATCAAGACTGGCAGTCCATGGCTCCAAATCGCAAGCTTCAATCCATTGCTTGTATTGTGGATCCCAATCGGCGTACTCAAGCAAGAGCTGGGATTTGACCGCGTCGATATCGCCGGTCCAGGGTGCTTGTTTGATCGTGTCTGGCGAGTCCTTTACAAGCATGGCATTGATACTGATTGAACCATCGCCCATCTGCTGAGCTATCAAGCCTTTGTGATCGGAGTATCCAAAGACAGATCCACGGTTCACGCGGCTATAGATTTCAGGCGCCTCGTTTTTGGCATCAAGGATACCCATGCGAATGCAACTGACGCCAGAGAAAAAGGGGGTTTCTTCTGATACTAGTGGTCTTACACGTGAATAAGCACCGTCGGCGCCAACGATCAAATCAAAGCCGCTCAGAGATGTGTGTTCGAATTCGAGCACGGTGTCTCTTGGATCTTGTGCAGGATGGACTTTTTGCAGTTTGTGGCCCCATTTGAGAACGTCGGCAGGTAGTCCCTGGACCAAGAGCTGGCGCAGATTCTTGCGGTCAATCTCTGGACGACCATTTGAACTGTCTGCGTTACCTCCAGACATGTTGACGTAACATTTCATGGACTTGTCGGCGACAATGATGGCTTCGCCGTCAAAGCGTGCATACTTTAAAAACTCGTCGTATAAGCCAGCTTTCTTCAAGGCGAGGATTCCAGTGTCGGTGTGAAGGTCCAGTGTGCCACCCTGGCCACGTGCTTCAAGAGAGAGTTCCTTTTCAAAGATGGCGACTGAGATTTTGTGCTCGGATTGGAGGAGTAGATGAGCGAGAGTACAGCCGGCAGGACCTGCACCTACGATTGCGATGTTGAGGCGCATGATGTGATATGAGAGTGGGATTGAGAGGAGGAGTGATATTGACTAGGAAGAATGGTATACAGGAGCAAGACTGGAAAGAGCAGCTATATATGAGGAAGGGTGATGTGATGCTGGAAAGGATGAAACTTAAAAAAATAATCATCAGGACGAAGGATTCGATAGAGTCGGGGATACGGAGAGGAGTTCAAAGGCAATGAAGTTATTCGCCATACAGTATTACGGACTTGGGGCTGTTTACGCATGCGAGAAGGAAGGTGGATGTTGTTGTCGGTACATGTACGTAGAAATGTGCGGACGGAATATGACGGGGAGAAAGCGGGAGGAGCAAGGACGACGCCAAAGTAGCAACTACCTAACCAAATCGCAAGCTGCAAGCGCTGCAAAGTGTTACCTGCCATCCTTAACCTCCGTTTTCTCTTCTTTCTTTTCCCAGCGGCCACGATGCTTCGCACTCCGTTGCTCCGGAGTCGCGCGTGCTTGTATGCGCCGCGCGCATCGCCCATTGTCTCGCAATCGCTGCTCAACCGCTCTGTGCGTCCCAATTCAATATGCTCAATTGCCTGTCGCGTGCTGACTACCATCTCACAGAGAGCTTTTGCCGACTTCCGCCGAACAGATCAGACAGTTCTCCCTGGAACGCAGAGCGATGACGCCAGAAGCGACATCCCTCAACCGCCAAAGCTCGGTGCTGAGACGCCCGCATCACCCATCGAGGCTGCTCCCATCGGCGTCCCTAGAGTCCCTCCCACACCTGAGGCCGTCGGTTCTACGCCTCCTCCACCTTCTGCCACGCCAATTCAACCCAATGCTGCCCCCGCTGCTCCTGTGGTCAAGCCGAAACGCACTGGGCGCTTCCGCCGCTTCTTGACAACGCTCTTTGTCCTGTCTGCTCTCGGCTACGCTGGTGGTGTCTACTATTCGCTTATCTCAGACAACTTCCACGACTTCTTCACCGAGTACGTGCCATATGGTGAAGATGCTGTCGCATACTTCGAGGAGCGCGAGTTCCGCAAGCGCTTCCCTGGGCGCAAAATTCAGGACCACCACTACCCTCAGATCCGCGGCGAGAACAAGGTCAACATTGGAGCCACCAGCGGTCTGACAGCCCAGGTTCACGATGTCAGCGCCGACACCGATCGCCGTCACGTCAGCGCCCTCGAGCCTACCCGCACTCTGCAACAGCCTTCAGAAGCCACGCGTGCTGAGCGCACCGAGGCTGTGGAAAAGGCAAAGAAGGTCGAGCCTAAGCCTAAGGCGCAAGCCGCGCCCTCTAAGCCTGCTGAATCGGCCCCCAAGCCTGCTCAAGCGCCCACCGCTACCACCACTCTGGACCTAGTTCGCATGCCCGAAGGTGCTGAGCCCGTCGTACAGGATGTCGTCAAGATGTTGAACAACATCATCACCGTCGTTAACGCCGATCCCGCCGCCGACAAGTACGCGACCACGTTGTCTGCTGCTAAGAACGAAGTAACCAAGATTGTCTCGGACATTTCGACGCTCAAGGCGCAGATGCAAAAGGAAGCCAACGAGCAGATCTCCAACGCACATTCATTGTTCGACAATGCCGCCAAAGAGCTCGTCAGCCGTCTGCAAACAGAAATGCAGGAGCAGGAGGCCAAGTGGCGCGAAGAGTACGAGACGGAGCGCGAGAAGCTGTCGCAGTCTTACCAGAAGAAGCTCTCGTCGGAACTCGAGATTGCTCGCAAGGTCGCCGAGCAGCGTGCCCAAAATTCGCTGATTCAACAGGAGATTGAGCTGCAGCGCCGTTTCGCAAAGACCGTCAGTGACCGCATTGACGAGGAGCGCAATGGTCGTCTGGCGCGTCTCGATGAGCTGTCCTCTTCCATCTCGGACTTGGAAAAGCTCACTGGCGACTGGAACAAGGTTATTGATAGCAACTTGGCCACCCAGCACCTGCATGTCGCCCTCGAGTCTGTCCGCCACGCCATTTCCAGAAACGACCACCCCACCCCCTTTGTTCACGAGCTCGCGGCCCTCAAGGAGATTAGCAACAACAACGAGCTCATCTCTGCTGCTGTTGCAAGCATCCCTCCCGCTGCTTACCAGCGCGGCATCCCTAGCTCTGCCCACCTGATTGACCGTTTCCGCCGTGTCGCTTCCGAGGTCCGCAAAGCCGCTCTCCTACCGGAGGATGCTGGCATTGCCTCTCACGCTGCCTCTGCCGTTCTTTCTCGTTTCATGTTCAACAAGCAGGGTGCTGGTATGCCCGAGGGAGACGATGTCGAGGCTGTTCTGAGCCGTACCCAGGTCTACCTCGAGGAGGGTGACGTTGATGGTGCCGCCAGAGAGATGAACTCTCTCGGAGGCTGGGCTGGTGTTTTGAGCAAGGACTGGGTCGCCGAGTGCAGACGAGTCTTGGAGACCAAGCAGGCTATTGACGTGAGTTCTTCTACAATGCATATATCTACACTTTCGAATGCTAATCCATGTACCAGGTCATTGCCACTGAAGCCAGACTCCAGAGCTTGTTGGTCGAGTAGTAAGGTAGTTGAATCACTAAAAGCTTTTGGGTGAAATTGTACATTTTTTAGACTACCTATCTTTCTTTCTATTGCCATACCACAGCTGTACGATGCTTGAGTCAACTACCTAGAATACCTCACCAAATATCTTGAAATCTAGTAGATGGTATTCATGCAACCAAAGAATCCCGAGCCCTCGGAGTATTGGATAGTATTTTTGATGCTGATCTTCTACTGAGCTGCGCACGGCTCTGCGCGGATACATGATCGCCTTTCGTCATATTTTGTAAACCATCAACCAACAAAAACGACATGGAGTGAAGTGTCATTCTACATTCAAGTTGTGCAGTATTTTCATCAAGCATCAAGGATACCTACAGGGCAGTCTTGGGTTGGGTTGGCAACAAGACCAAAGTCGTTTCAGGTCAACACTCTTGGATCCAATTTCTCCATCACAAACAAATCAACATGACCGACGCATATTCTGGCCGGCGTTCAACCAGCCGCGTACGAAGCAACATCAGAGACAAATTGAAGATCGCGTTTGGCAGGAAATTATCGGTTGATGAAATTATCCCTCGCAACCCCAGCACTGATGAGAATGTCCCACCGCCGTCGCGAATAGGCCGCAAAAAGAGCCAAAAAATATCGTCGCTCGACTCTAAACAAGACCCAGCCCAAACCAGCACCTTCAAAACACAGGCAGAGCGTCTTCGAGAAGCAAGAGAGACTGGACCAAAGATTGACAAGCAGACTGGAGAGCTGCTAGACGATACGCAAATACTCCACAGTCTTGCTCATGACTCTTTTGATACAGTCACCGAAATCTTGAATAGGTACGAATTGGAGCCGAATCGTAAGCCTGGAGAGCCTCAAATCGCGAGCTTGTCTTCTCAACTATGGAATCGGATAGCGGACTGTCTGGATCTGGTTGACCGTGCCTGTCTCTCTCTGTCATCAAAAACTCTACGCGATCGTGTGGGAACATCACCTTTTGAGGCAATGCGGCATCCAGAGAATTTGCAATACAGACTCGAACTGCTGCGAAGAATGGAAGACGTGTTGCCGAATTATCTCTTCTGCTTTGTTTGTAACAAATACCACCTTCGGACCATGAAGGGAGAGGAGAAACTCAAGCCTGCAAGCGTACTGAATCCTCTCTTCAAATGTCCTCACGCTACAAACAATCTCATGCCCCAACCAAGGATACGAATCACCACAGGCCGTACACTTCCATTTACATTTGTCCAACTTGCGCTCAGAGGCAAGAAATACGGCTTGGAGCATGGAATCGAAGCAACGACCATGGCGCGCCTCTGGAGAGAACAAAACGAACCCAGATGGTCGCACAGCACACGTTACTTTGTCTTCAAAGGCCACCTGCTCATGCGCGTCCAAAGCACATGTTTTACAAAAGGTGGACTAACAGCCGCCGGACAGCGAATGCTACTCTACAGTCGTGAAGATTACTCTCCTTATTTCTCCGCTTGCGCTCACTGGCGAGATGGCGTGTTGATGGATGTGTGCAAATGTGCGCTGGGCCATTTGCCAGTCCCGGCAGAAAAGTCCCTTCACGAAGGTCTGGCAAAGGTGGCCGGTCGACGAGTATCGCAGGGTGCACTCATCACGCTCTGCCAGACTTGTCGACCCATGCGCCGCTGTCCAGAATGCCCGACCGAATATCTGATCGAGGTCAAACTGGCAGAAGACAGGACAGAAAAGGATCCTACAAAGCTGTTCAAACACGCTATTGTGGTGACGCGTTGGAGCGATCTTGGTGATGGATCATCGCCCGCAAGTCCCGAGTGGGCTGCTGTGGCCGGCACGATGAAAGATTATAATTCGCTGTCTACTATTGGTACGCGAGCCATCTCGGGTACGTTTGAGAGTCAGACGGCGGATACTGGACCTGGGCAGATGATATTGAACCTCAACCCGAAGGGTGTGCATGAGGGAGAGGAGGGCAATAAGTGGTACTGAGGCGGTGTTAGCAGTACTATCAGAACTTAATGTATATCTATAATGAATCGTTCTCTTTCTTGCAGTATGCACGCGTCGATTCTACATGGCCTTGCCATTTTCGAACGTGGATACGCGCCCGGTTTCCGATACCGACATCGGAACTCCACTCAAGCTGACACATCTCCATCCATAACTTGCCATTTTGATACACGTTATACCTGCAAGCGGCCATCATACCAAAAAGGCCTTTCAGAATGACGGCGGCTTGCTGATTCCAAGCGAGCAGACCATAAATAGCTGTTTATGATCAGCAAGCATCCCGCTCCCCATCCTCTAGATCTCCTGCACGAACATGCGGTTGACCAATTGAATGCGTGAAGATATTGCTTCCATGTCGCAGCGTCGGTTGGTGCGACACTTCTTACAAGACTGAACTCTCGGAAGGTCCAGAGCAATAGTCCCAGGTTTTCTCCACAGTCGGATGATCGAATGCATGTTTAATGCTCTTTACATTTGACCTCGTGGGCTCCTCCTTCCTCCTCGCCGCTTTCTTGTTCCAGGTTTGGGTGTCGTTCTTTCCCTTTTCTATTACTTTTCAATCACTCTGCATTTCATTACGTCTCACTCCCACTGCGCCGGCGCTTGAAACATTTTCATCTTTAAGATACCTACCTACATGTACCAATCGACCTTGCACACGATCAGCACATCTTCTGCTGAATGCATGTCCTGAATCTAAATCTGCACGAACCGCGCCTTGTCCTCTTTCTTGTCTCATTGCACTTCAAGAATTGGACAATACTTTGCCAGCCGGTTCCACTCTTTCCTGCATACGCTTGGCTGCAGTGCAACCTCATACCCTACCCGAAAACGTGTATCCTGGCCCCCTCTTTTCGCAGCTCACAAACGAGATTTCCGAGGGAGCTCATCACTTCAATAACCGAATCGAGTCCTACGGCCGATGAATACGAGAGGGGCTTTTTTCTTTCTAATTCTGTATCACATTCACCTATATTGACCGCCTTGCTCCGACTTTGAGCACAAGCTTTGCGCTCTCTTTTCTCAAGTATCTCTTATTGGCCGTGTCCCTCCCTTTCTTTGCCCCGAAGTCTTTGGCTACATCCATCTTTCTTCTCAGACAACAGTCGCAGGCAGTATGTGGGCCGAACTCTTTGCCCGCGCGGGCAATTGGGATGATGTCGCGAGCAGCAATGGCCCATGGCCAACGAAAGACGTACGTAGAGAAGAACTGCAGATGCACATGTTATTATGCTGACAGGGACAGATTGCATACACTGCCATTGTCGGGACAGTCATGATTGCAGCTCTCCTCGAATGGTTCCTCTGGGTGGCTGCTTTCCTGTATTGCTTAGTCAAGGTCTATCAAAAGGCCGAGACTGTCAGCATCAAAGTTCTGGCGATTGTGATAATGCTTGCCTTTACCGGTCTTAGGTATGTATCTCTTCTCAGACTTGGAGTGTCGGTAACTCATCGCCCAGCACAGATGTATATTCTTACCAATCATGGTTGTGACTCTCCCTCTTCCCAGCCAGGTTGTTCGATACTTTCCTCAGCAGATGGTCAGCATCTTGCAATGGTTTGCCTTCTGGTCTTTCTCGGGCCTGCTCATCATACCATGGCTCATTTGCGTATATCAATTGGTCACTCACTCGGTCGGACGCACGAAGCGCATAAAACACGTTCTCGACGAAGATTCGGCCCCAAAGGTCGTCATAATCATGCCTTGCTACAAAGAAATCCCCGAGATCCTTCTCCGCACCGTTGACTCGTTGGCCGACTGCGAATATCCACCTTCTTGCCTGCACATATTTCTCTCGTTCGATGGAGACCAGGAAGACGAACTCTATCTCAACACGTTGGAGCAGCTCGGAGTCCCTCTGACACTGGACACGTACCCCAAGAGTATCGACATCACGTACCGAAACACTCGTGTGACCGTGTCTCGTTTTCCGCATGGAGGTAAGCGACACTGTCAAAAGCGGACATTCAAACTGATCGACAAGGTGTACGCCGAGTATTTGAAACGCAACGATAATCTCTTTGTCCTCTTCATCGACTCTGATTGTATCCTCGACAAGGTGTGCATCCAAAACTTCATGTACGAGATGGAGTTGAAGCCAGGCAGTAAAAGAAACATGTTGGCAATGACAGGCGTCATCACCTCTACAACGGAAAAGAACACTTTGATCACCGTATTACAAGACATGGAATACATCCACGGTCAGCTATTCGAGCGATCGGTAGAATCTGGTTGCGGGGCAGTGACTTGTCTGCCAGGAGCCTTGACGGTGCTGCGCTTTTCTGCTTTCAGGGCAATGGCCAAATACTACTTTGCAGACAAGGCAGAGCAGTGTGACGACCTGTTTGATTACGGCAAATGTCACCTCGGAGAAGATCGATGGCTCACTCATCTCTTCATGATCGGTGCCAAAGAACAGTACCAGATTCAGATGAACACTGGAGCGTTTTGCAAGACTGAAGCTGTCCAAACATACCAAAGCTTGCTCAAGCAACGCCGAAGATGGTTCCTCGGATTCATCACCAACGAAGTCTGCATGCTCACGGATGTCCGCCTCTGGAGACGCTATCCAATTCTGTGTCTTGTCCGATTCGCGCAAAACACCATTCGAACTACCGCCCTTCTCTTCTTCATCATGGTCATCTCCATCATCACTACGTCTCAGAGGATTTCCAATCTGCCCGTGGGATTTATTGCCGTGTCTCTTGGGTTGAACTGGATACTGATGCTGTATTTTGGAGCCAAGCTTGGACGATACAAGATCATGATGTACCCGCTCATGTTTGTCGTCAACCCTTTTTTCAACTGGGCGTACATGGTGTACGGAATCTTTACAGCAGGACAAAGAACATGGGGTGGACCGCGTGCAGACGCCGGTGCCGCAAACTCGACCACCACACCGCAAGCTGCCATTGAACATGCAGAAGCAACCGGCGATGACTTGAATGTCGTACCAGAAACCTTCAAACCAGCCGTGGAGGCCATTACCCGCAAGAAGTCGGTCAGAAACAGGAACGTCATGCCAGACGACAACATCGAGGGCAAGTTTGCGGCGCCAGTGCTTTTACCAGGCGGATGGTATAAACAAGCCGCCGACTCGACCAACACTCTCCCAGACTCGTCAACCCATCCAACAGGCATGCGCAGGTTGAGTTTCGAATCATTTGCCACGGAAACCTCGGCCAACAATTCAATTTACATGCCTCGGCGAATTGAATCGATCATGGGGCCAGAGGACCAGAATTTGTACCACAATGCACAAGCGCACCAAAGACCGGCTGGAGGGTTGCACTACGAGCAAGAAGCATACGAGAGACCAGACACTGGCGTCACTGCTAAGAGTGGTGGCGGATACTCTATTTCTGTGCAATCGGCCAGCGATGATGACGAGTCGTCAAGATATGGTCATAGGCATGGCAGAATGAACTCTGACAACAGCGACATGAGCATCGCTCAAGGAAAAGCGCCCGTGGGAGCAGCGAACAAGCCACTCGACCTACCTACCACGCCTGCGAAAGCAGCGCAACCAAGCTACGATCATGGGAGTAATCGCACCAGGACGGGCAAGAGTCCTCTAGCGCGAAGGAGCTTTGTCAGATCGGCATCGGACTTGCTATCTGGGGATGGTTCGGAAGCGGTGCAGAGGGGAGAATCGATGGAGATGAGAGAGCGCGGAGAAGAACAAAGAGTGGGTTTCATTGATCCACGGGCCAGGAGTGTGAGCCCTCTGTCTAGGCCTGTGTCTGCACCTGCCACTGTTCCTCAACCCGCTCCTGAGACGCAGACGGAGGTAGCAGAAGAAGGAGTTGTGGTCGAAGACAAAGGGAAAAGGGAGCGTAAGAAGTTGACCAAGCCTAGACGCGGGAGCAGTGAGAGTGGGCAGAGCAAGAAAAAGTAGGCTGGGTCAGGCCAAGGGGTGAGGTTGCAATTGCGGAAGGATGATAAAAAAAAAGAAAATTCTTTCTCTATTAGTTTCTCATTTGCAGACTCTACACCTTGCGGCCGAAAGCAGTGAGCTCAAGGCAAATGACATGGCATTCTGTCCTGTACTCTTCTTACTAGTCCGCTAGCGATTATTTGAGCTTTGAGAAACGAGGTATATAGGCAAATCTTGCGGCTCTTTGTAGCAAATGGCAGGAGGGCTATGCCGGTAGCATTCCCAATATGACACAATCAAGAAGACGATGGTGATGGAGCAGCAGAAGGCGGTGGAGACCACGGCAGCCCCTTCCAAGTCAAAGAAACATCCGCATCACCATCAAGCGAGTACCTCAAGGCAACACCCACACCGTCCAAGGCAGCAAGCACAGCAGCATGGTTCCACACAAACTGCTTCACCTTGCCTTCAGCCGTGACGTTCAAAAAGGCCATTGGGAGGGTGCTTCTGCCCACAGCATCCCTGACGCCTTTCGTGGCTTCTTTTGCCGCTGCGAGGATGGCTATGGTGGTTGTGCCGGGGCTTCTGTAGCGCGCGGGTGCGCCCACGACCGCGCCTTCGAGCTCTCTTATCATGGAGGGCTTGGGGGCTTCGGCTTTACATTGCACCAGCACGTTTAGCGGTGCAGTAGCAGAGGGGTTGACGGAGGGCGGGGCCCACGTGCCCAGCAGGTCGATGCCGAGGTCGCTCGTGCGGCCCACGCGGACGAGGGAGAAGGCGAGGCGGGGCAGCGACTCGGCGACCGTGTATTCGTAGTGCGTGCCGCGGAACACTGTGCTGGTTCTGGACAGCGAGGTTGCGGTTGCGTGGGCGAGGAAGCCGGCCAGGTCCGTGTGGTGCGGGCTTCCTGGTGTCGTGGTGGTTGCTGCTGCGTCTTTGGCCTTTTTGCGAGGGGCTCTGGTTTTGGGCGGTTGGTTTGCGGCGGCGGCGTTTGTAGCTACGGCAGTTGTAGCTACGGCTTTTGGAGGACGGCCGCGACGCTTTTTGGGCTCTGGTTCTATCGGGGATGATGCGGTGGATATTGCATGTTTGCTAGCGGACCAACAGTGTCTTGACGGGTGCAGCAGTGACAATGCGACTCGGACATTGCGGAAGTGCATGTGGTGTAGAGGGAAGCTGCAATGGCGACTTCCCAACTCGTGGAGAGGTCAAACGTCACTTGCACTTTCCTTCTTTCCTCCCACAACCACAAACATGGCAGATCGATTAACCCAACTCCAGGACTGCCTGGACGACGTACGTTCCCCTTGTCCTCCAGCAATGCAATCATATACTCATACAGTGACAAAAATAGCTGGCAACCCAAATGTTTGCATCAGTCCGATACATCCAATCGCGCCACCAATTCGGCACCATCCCTACCCAACCAGACATGTCCGACCCCCCAGCCTCCACAGCACCAGCTCCCTTGCAACCAAACGCCCTGCCCTCACAAACCCTGACCGCCTCTGCCGTCGAAAACCAAGCCCAGAATCCCGCTTCAACCGCCAACAATGGCAACAACACGCCACCACCACCACCGCCAGCAGGACCAGACGATCCAGCAACCTTCCAATCCGCCCTCCGCGAACTCGCTAGAGATCTGTGTATCAAGGAACAGCAGATTGAGTATCTGATCTCCGTGCTGCCGGGCATTGGCGAGAGCGAAGCCAACCAGAAACAACGGATCAGCATGTTGGAGAGAGAGTTGAACGAGGCTGACGAAGAGAGAAAGGTCGCTTTGAAGGAGAGGGAGGATATGTTGGTGCGCTTGGGCGATTTGGCGGCCGAGTGCAAGAGGGTTTATTGATTGCAGCAAGGTTTTGCTGGCTGGCTACGATTGTTTTTTTTTTACGATTTTACGTTTGTTTTCTCCTGCGCAATGATACCCCCCCAAACTTTTCATCTTGATTTTGGTCCGTTTTGAATACAGAGTCAAGTGCTGCTTACTACATAGACTAGGTACAAAGACGACGAATCGCACCTGCCTCTCCACACAGTACCCAACAACAGTGTGCAGGCAGTATAAAAAGATCTTTCATCACGGCCGACTGTGAAGTCTGCAACGCTCCTGGTCACAATGGCAAGCATATCGCCAGCTCCAGGATAGAACCTGATAATCTGCGAGGCCTGCGAGGCCTGCGACACATACAAGCGCCTAGCAGCAGGGAACGTCAAGCAAGCCGGGTCAATGAACTCGAAATACTCAGATATATGCATCTCTCTACCTCACTCAACGGCCAGCTGGCACAAAGAACACCACATTAAGTTTCTGCCCCGAGCAGCGCAGGAGACAGAAGGGTGAGTGAGCTTGTGGGAGATTTTTGATTGACGCTTTTCGGTTCACGGTACCTGACTCTCTCATGCGTCTGGCTGGGTCCTGATCTTCTCTGGTGATATAAAAGGTTTTTGCCAAAAAGAAAACCAAAAAACGCGTTAGGCCTTGAGAAAACACCATTTGCTCCCCCGGGCGGCTTTTCAGAACCACTTTTTTGAGAAGTGAGAGCGGCTAAAAAAAGAAACAATGAGATGTTACTGACCCGGGCCATCTGCGAGGATGATGATGGCCAGCTGCTATAGTATCTTTCAATTGCCCTGGGTTATGCAGCACGAGAAATAAGCTTTGGCACTATCACTCACTCCATCATGGGGTCAAGTCAACAACTATTCCCTCCATGATCATCCATGTCAACAACCGTTCCCTCCAATGTCTGTGCCATCATCATCATCTGCACAGGATTTTTTTCCCCCTAAATAGAATGACGAATCTCGATGATGCTTTGCGTGTATTCTCCTATAGCAGGCAGAGAAAGCAAAGAGGTGTAGCAAGCAGGGGTCTTTTTTTTATGATGAACGGCAGATCAAAGAATGAAGAAAGATAATCAAATCATGCATTTTTGTTTTCCTCTCGCAAGTAAATATGGAAAGATGGAAGGGAAAAAAAAGAAAAAGAAACCAGTCATCATAAATAGAAAAAAGGAAAAAAAGAAATGAAAAAAAAGGGATTTGTACATAAAAAGTGCAGAGAAGTGACGATGAGGTAGGTGTTCAAACAGCCATCTCGACCTTCTGATCCTCGTCCGTCTCCAACCCAGCCCTCCACTCCCTCGCCCACCTAGGCCAAACCCTCTTGTACAAACTCATCCCCACAGCATCCATCGGATTAATCTTGCCGTCAAACGTAGCCTTGAAATAGCCATGCGTGCCCAACGACTCCTTGATGTAACCGCTCCTGCCCCGTTTGGTCCACAGCTGGATGGCTTTGAACCAGGCGACGTCGGCCTCGTTGAAGAACATGTAGCGGATGGTGACGAGCTTTTTGTGGATCTTCAGCGGGTGTCCGGTGAGGATGGCGCGTTTTGCGATGACGCGGTTGGTGGAGGGGGTGCCGGAGGTGCCGGTGGCGATGAGGGTGTAGAGAGGTTTGTTGGTCGTGTCGCAGTCGTCCATCATTTTGTCATCATCATCATCATCATGGGCATCTTCGTCGTCGGAATCAGCGGCAGGCGGGGGAATGCTAGAGGTGCGTTTGAGGTATAAACAAGGCACATGGCCCCAAGTCAAGGGACCGATAAAGGTAGCCATGCCAGTCTGGCCCGGATGCAAGAAGCGGTCGAACTTGTGCACATTGTTGGGCGTGTTTCCTGCCTGTGAGAACAGAGGGTTGATGATCAAGCGACGGGGACCACATTGCATGATCAGCTCGTCCTTTGATTTTAGGGGGGCAGGGTAATCGCTGCTAAGTGTGATGCTGTGGTTGACGCTCGTGCGCTTGTGCTCGTGGCGCAGCAGCGAGAAAATGCCTGTTGGTGTGGGCAGAGCCTTGAGAGTTTCTGGAGAATGGTCGGCCAAGCGGACGTAGACGTGCACGCGGGTACCGGGAGCAACACCACCTACAAGCGCTTCGCTGACCATGCGGTGCTCAGCAGCCTTGTAGTTGGCAATCTCGAGCAAACGCGACCACTCTGCTGGCTCGAAGGGCTTGTCTTCGTCCTGCTCCCAGGTGGATGTCCTCAAGCTCTTGAGACCCCTGTAGCGCGCCAATCTCTCGCGAGCAGATACGTTAGGGTGCAATTCGATTTCGTCAGGGAACTCGCGGTCTTCCTCTGCCTCTGTCTTGCGCGACTCGCGGTAGGCGGCCAATTGCTCGGCCTCGTCTTCGGGCGATCGGTCCATGAACATTTCGGACTGGGGGTATTCTGAAGGCTCGTATTCTGTGGGTTCACGAGGAGCAAAGCCTTCAGTGCCGTCGGCAGGGATAGCACCTTCGACTGCATCGTCCATTTCTTCGTCGTCGACGCTCTCTAGGTCCGAGCCAGAATCTGAGACGTCTCCCACGTACCAGGCAGACTGGTATTTTGACGTTCCTTTGGGCAGCTTTCTGCGTCTGGTCGTGTCGGGGTCTTCATCTTCGTCAAAGTAGTGGTGGTCGTCCAGCAACACACCCTTACGTTCGGTAGCAGCCATTGAAGGGGCAAAGTCGGTCATGGCCGTCTCTTCAGGGGCAAGATCGGCCAAATCGTCTTGTTCCTCTGAGGGGAGTTCGAGTATATTCTCATCCACGGCCATTCCATCGCCTGACTGGTCTGCATTGCGCGCGGCCACAATCTTTTCGATCTGGAAATCACCCCAATCTCCGACTTGCAGCAATCTATCAGCCTTGAGGCCCTTTCCACGCACCGTTCCAGTAAAAACGACATTGTTGGACGCGTCCTCTGGCCAAGCTACTTGGTCGACCAGCATCCAGCTTCTGGCTTCTCTCCAGTGAATGCCCTTGGGCGTGGTTGTGCACAGCGAGCGTACGACGTTGGCGCAGTCCTGACGGGCGTCCAGAGAGTGCACGCGCTCCTGCGTGGCGAAGAAGTGTGTGATGAAGGACTTGAGCGAGCCCAAGACGCCGGGACGTCTCTTTGCGGCTTCAACCTTGTCGAGTCCTTGAACGAGCGTCACGACGTTTGAAACGCCCTGGCTCTCAATGGTACGCAGCATTTGGTCTCCCAATTGATCCACCTCTTGCTCTGCACTCAGCACAAACAGCACAAAATCAGCCACGCGGCAGGCGTCCAGAGCATCCAGCACGTCGCGGCGCCCAAGAGTGACAAACTGCAGCTTTTGCTTGAAGCGAGCAATGTCGACCTTCCAGTTGTTTGCGTTGGGCACTGCATCTTCAATGTCGACACTGCGAACGAGCTTCTCCACGGCATCCAAGCTGGAGATGTCGTCACAAAGGGGGATGACGGCGCAAATGCGAGCGGCGGCGGTCTTGCCGTGGAAGACATTGGTCTGGCGATCGTGTTCGGCGTCCTTGAGGCCTCGCTTTTGCTTTGCTTGGTTACGGCGGTCGAGCTTGGACATGACCTGCTGGTGTGGTGTCTTGCGCGTTCCACGGTCGAATCCTACCGACTCTACTTTTCCTGTACAGAAGCTCATGTTAGAGAATGCGGGAATGGAAAAAGATGAGGGTGCGAAATTTACCCTTTGCTTTGTCTTTGATTGCGCCTTTGCTCTGGTGCCTGGACTTGTAGGGCTTGTGTGACTGCTTCGTCGTACTGCGATGGTGGTGTTGTTCCCCCATCTTGATCGTTCCTTCCCTGTCTCGTACGAATAGAGGCAACTAAATTTCTGATCGCAAGAAAGTCGGTCTACAATTCTTTATCGATTACCGCCTTGGCGCTCTACCTTAAGTCCGACTTGCCGATGACATACAGACCATGACGTTGCTCCCGACTCTCCTGAACTGGCAGCTGCAAAGCACCTACTCAACATGCTTTTCCCTCACTCCCCCCCACCACCTGCCACAGCATAATTACTACAACCATGGACGACCCCGTAGCCGAAATTCCCTACGTCATCGCCCTCCTGACCGAAACCCCTCCCTCTCTCCAGCAATCAACTATCACCAAATACTTCACCCCCGATGCAACCTTCATCCACCCATTCTGCCGCACTGGGCCCCCGTCTCCTTACTCGAGGTACTTGCTGGAACGCATATACAGATGGTACAAGATCATGTCGCCAAGAATATCTGCCTCGGTGCAAAGCGTTTCTTTTGACCAAAAGAATTTGGTGCTTTATGTCGCTTTGACCCAGGTCTTCGCCATCTGGGCCATCCCTACCCATCGCAGCAATGTCGAGCTGGTGACTGTGCTCCATCTGAGTTATGAACCCGATTCAACACAAGAAGAGCAAGGACAAGGCAAAGACGGACCAGAGAAGAAATACTACATCAAGAGCCAAAACGACCTGTACCAAACCGACCAATTCATCAGGTTTGTCTTGCCTTGGCTCGCTTTCTTGGTGCCTTTGTGGCAGTTGGTGGCCACCCTCTTCTGTGTGGTCGGCAGTTATATGTTTGCGCCTGTGACTTGGTGGGAAGAGACATTTCAGCATCACTTTACGAGGCCTGAGAAGCCCATAGAGGCAAAGAATCTCTTGCTGACAGATACAGAGAGTCTAATTCACCCTGGCGGGAAATAGACCATTGATACCCACTCTGTATATCAGCAATGACATTGCCTTCACCATCACATCTTCCTCTAGGATTGAGACACCCATGCTGATCACATTGCAGCCTGTCAACTTGAAAGCTTCAAACATTGAGCACACTTTCCATACTTGATTTCAAAATCAAAATCATCTAAACATCACCGGTTCAATCACTTGAGAGGAGGGAAAAGGAAACACTGTTTTGGGTTATGGTCTTCATTTTTTATTATTATTGAAATCTTGGTGAAATCTGATGTATTACTCCCAATGCAGTTGAACGCCGAAGAATATCAGAGCAAGATAAGAGTTGCAGAAAAAAGGAAAGATAAGGAAGGGGGGAAAGGGAGAGACTTACCTTTCTGACTTACGAATATTCAGACGGCCAAAGAGCTTTGTCTAAAGCATTCCTCAAAATCTTGGCGTGCGAGCCAAGAGTAGAAGATGAGCTGTTGGAAGGGCTCGATGGAGGTGTGGCCCAGCAGATCTCGGCCTGCTGCGATTGTCTTCTGGTGCCTTGAACAATAGTTGGCTGGTGGACAGGGACAGTTTGTATAGCAGGCATCTGTTCACTTTGCCTAGTCAGCTGAGGGTTATTCATGTGATCAAAACTTCGGTTCCAGCTCAAGACATCACTTACATCTGGTATCCTTGTTCGAGGGGATGGTGGCCTTGGCGGAATGTCAAACGAAGAGTCAGCAAACGGACTCTGACCATGGAGCGACAGGTCCACACTCTGGTCAACATATGAATATGTGCTGGCACGAGGTCGTGGGGATGATCTGCGCTGAGGTCTGCGCATGGCAGGAGTCCGTTGGAGGGTACTCGTGGCAGGCTGAACAATCAGTGGGCTGGGTGGGCCACTTTCATATCGTGTCCAGCCATCAGGTGAGAAGGGAGAGACAGGGGTAGGCTGTGACGGACTGTGCTGTGTCAATCGAGAGGCACTAGGAGGCAGAGGCTTCCTAGGGATCTTGAAAGTGGTAGAGCTTTGCGTCGGTATCTCAATAGGACTAGGACGGCGAGGTCTCATGGGGAGCGGAGGAGGCGAAGGACTTCTTTGAGGACGAGGTGGAGGTGGAGGTCTGTTCGTCGTCGGAGCAACAGTCTGGCTTCGTCTAATCGTCGGCTGGTCATGTTGATTCTGCCTCAGAGGGGCAGGGTTCTGCGGATGAGGTGGAAGAGGCTGATTCGTCAATGGAGCAGCAGTCTGGGTTCGTCTGGTCGACGGCCTCGTTGACTGTGAGTTGGTCGAGGGTGAGTACTCACGTTGATTTTGCTCATACTGATGAAGACTGCTGTTGGTTGGAACATATTGAGGGACAAATCGGCTGGGAGTCGAACTCAAGCGGCTTTGGGGCGGAGGTGAGTGCTTGGGGTTGTTTCCAAAGGCTGAAGGATGAGATATTAGTGTGGTCTTCAGCTTACCATGCTCATACAGGCACCTGATACATTTACAGCCAGGTGGGTGCCGGTTGGAAGGTGTCAAATGCAACCTATGGCGTAGTTGAGCCAAGCTGCTCATTCTGGTGCGCTGTGGCGGCGGAGGCGTTGGTGGAGGGGCATTCTGCGGGCCAGCGGGGAGGAGGGTTCTATTTGACCAGTCACTGCGAGCCGAGGTCGGGAATGTAAAACTGCTACCACTTGCAGAGGGATTCGGATGGTGGGGGTTGTTCGAAGTCATCACTGATCAAGTTCGAACCAGTGTCCCAAGAGCGAGTGTGTAGGTGAGATGGTGAGTTGCTGGATGTTGCCAACAGAGCACCATTAAATATGTGGCAGCTCAAAGGTTTCTTTTGCCATTGCTACATTCGAGGTTGACAGGCATCTCCATTGTTGCCTTTGTGGTTGTGAGACAATGGACAAAGCCGTGGAAGATGCGAAAGGCCAGAGACAATGCAAGCAGGAAATGTAGGACAAAGCCGGGTCTATCAATGCTTAATCTGAACAATGAACGCGATTATGCTGTGTTAGGAAGATGTGAGAGGGAAGTTGCAAGACGTGAAAGGGAAGGTGTGAGAGGGGAGAAGGTGTTGAAGATCTGATCTTGTCTTGTTCATAGTTTTGTGCTGTTGGAAAGTTGTGGTGTCAAGAGACATTGGATAGCTATTAGCTCAAGACCAGAGTGAGAATCATCACATTTAATATATTGGAGGCGCATCGCCGCGTCAAGTTGGTAGAAGAAGGAGTGCTGAGCAGCGAAAGAAATATGGATAATCCACAGTGTACATGTACGTTGAAGAAAGAGGACTCAGGAGGCGAGGTATGTCGACGTCAAAGAGAAAGCACAATGCACGCCTTGACGTTGGACTTGCCGTCCAGCGTTGTTGCCAACGCTCAAGCACTTGTGCTCTCATCAATATTCAGCACCAAAGACCATACAGTATCAACCTGAGAATAATCACCTGAGAATACTCATCCGTCCCCTACTATCATCAGAATATCAGCAAGCCTTTGTATCAAGTCAAGCCTATGCAACAGCGTCGCAAATCTTTGTTGATTGGCATCAACTACACGGGCACTGACAATGCCTTGAGTGGATGCCATCAGGACGTCGAGAATATGGCCGAATTCATCAAGTATCGAGGCTATGGTAGCGGGCCCCATGATCAGGTTGTCCTTCGCGATGATATGGCCAAGGAGTATCTTCCAACAGGACACAGTGAGTACACTTTTCCCAGCATTTGTTACCTAAGATGCTGGTCATCCTCGCACCATGTTAGATATCTTATTAGATACTTACCTTCACATTCAGACATGCTCGCGGCAATCGACTGGCTGGTGAGCGAAGAACACACAACAAACTTCTTCCACTACTCGGGCCATGGCGGACAGGTTGACGATCCCACTGGTCGAAATCCCTCAGGCTTGCTCGATACCATTGTTCCCCTCGATTTTGAGGAGCATGGCCAGATTACTTCTAACCTCCTCCATCGACACCTCGTGACCAAATTGCCCCCAAGCAGCTCCCTGTTTATCATCGTCGACTGTTGTCACTCCGGATCGACCTTGGAGTTGCCCTTCATCTACCGAAGTGACGAAGGCGGCAACATCCACCAGCTCGACGCCTATCAAGCCGGCATGAATCTCATGAGACAAGCTGGACGTTTAATCTGCGGCACCTTCAGTCCAGACAACGACGCACAAGCTCGAGATCTGTTCGCTGGAGCCACTTCGTTCTTCCGCAGCTTGAGACATCGTCGGCAGGTGACTGGCCTGGACAGAGGTGACTTCGCCTACGAATAGGAACACGAAAAGAAGATGATCACCATGTTCTCTGGGTGCAGGGATGAGGAAACAAGTGCCGACGCCCAAATCTCAGGCGTCTGCGAAGGAGCAATGTCTTGGGCCTTTCTTGAGTCAATGAAGACCGATCCAAATCCGACTTATAAGCAGGCAGGTAATTTGATCTCTGCAAAGAATCTTGCAGCTGACACGCAGAACCAGGCCCTGCATCACACCCGTGCCCTATTGAAAGCATCAGACTACACACAAGTAATGTTCCCGTCGTTGACGGCCATGTTCAGGACCTTCGCTGATCAGCATTGGCAGATTCCTCAGCTTTGCATAGGCGTAGAGATGGATTTGGACCGGCCATTGATCCTCTAGCATTGCCTCCAGGCGATTGTGTCTCCTCGAAGCAGCACAGTGCCTCCAATTCATGGATCTCCCTCGTTTCCGCGAGAGCTCGTCAACCCCATGTAAGCCGTCAATATCCCATTTCGCTTTTGTCACTGACCGCTGTCGTGTACAGTTTGACGACCGGACTCGCAGCAGATTTTCTCGTACTCGGCTTTCACGTCTACCTTTGCTTTTTTATTTGCTCTCGAGGCGTTATGCTCATGATGTGCGAGAAGCGCTTTGAGACCTGGACCATTGCGCGATGTGATCAAAAAGACTCCAAACTGCCTTACAATGGCCGATCCTTAGGACTCTGCAGTTTCGGAGGGGGTTTCGACTCATGGTCATTTTTGACGCTCACTCATCGGACATTACGCTGTGTTTCGACGATACAGAACGATCACGGTGACTATTCTTGCTCTACCTCTCTTCTGGGAGGCGTCGGGAGGCGTTATTTTCTCGGGAGCATACCTGGAGTGCTCTCTGATTCATCGCGCTTTCCTTTTATTTTTCAAACTATATCTTGTCACTGCCTTCTTATTCAATTCAACTCAGTGTGTGCAATTGGTGATATTACTGAGGATTTTGCGTTTGCTGAGCGTAGGTATAAGTACATGCACCATGGTCATCTCTCTGTGAGCAGATCACGGCGTCCTCGGCACACCCACATCGCCCATAAGATGGCCCGTCAGCCCCTTCATTCTCCTGCCCAGCAAGTCATCCTCGCTGGCCAAACTGACAAGACTCTTTTTCCTCTGGTGACTTCCACCGCTGCCCTTTGGCCTCTCACTCCTCGTCGCTTTGCTAGCTTTGACGCTGCCACCGCGAGGGGACCCCCATCTCTTTGGGGAGGTGCGAGCGCCGCCGTTGAGGGTACTCATTTCAAGAGGCCTGTCTTCATCGCCCGAGGATTCAGTCGGCATGCGGTGGTGATGGCGAGCGCCACCTTCACCGCTCCCAAAGACACCGCCACCATTCGCGGCCGCATCGCTGCCAAAGTAATCCGTTTCCTCTTCTTCTCCTTGCCTGTGGTGCCGCGCGTCGACGACATCATCATCGGCGTGAAACGCATCCGCTTCCAAGAATAACTCGTTCATCCACCTCGAACACCTCGAAATGTACTTCCACCCGGCCGGGAAGATGCCCGCGAACTGCAAGAAGCCGTGCGAGATTCCGGGTATCAGCATTACGTTTACGTGGTCAGTGTCGACAAAGACGTCGCGCTCGCGGATCAAGCCCAATTCCTTGCGGTTGTTCCAGTTTGCGAGTTTGGCCTGGCGTAAGCGGCCGGCAAAGATGACCGTGTCGTCGACTAGAGGATCTCTTTCTCCAGTCATGATGTAGGTCTTTGGGAACTTCATGAGGAGGGCTTCTGGCGCGAGGAGTGGCGAGAGCAAGTAATCGGTGGAGAAGTCGGGACGGGAGTGGGGCCCGATGTAGAGGATTATCATTGCGCGCATCATTTCGGGGGTGAGGATGCGGTCGTTGAAGTAGGAGATCATGGAGGACATTGCTAGACGTGTTCGCAGCATTTGAGGGGTGTCAGACGCAGTCTCTCCAGTGTGAGCTGCGCCAGGGTGGAGTTTGGCAGGAGAAGTCACGATGGGTTTGTCGGTAAGATGTTGTATGGCTGTATTGGTTCTTTTAGTTTTCGGAGGGCTGAAATCGTCGTCTTCATCCTCTGAGCCGTGGGGTGTGTTTGGCGTTAGTTTTCTGTAGTCGTCGCTCTTTCTGCTCAACACGCCGCGATTGGTCTTGCGCATCTTGCGGTCTCGGATCAGAGACATTTGCTCGTCGGACATCCAGTTTCCGATGTTCATGTCTAGGGCTGGGTAGATGAGGACGGCGCCGTCTGGGATTGGGAGTGAAGCCTCGCCATTCCAGCGACGGGTTGCGTTGCTCCCGGTTTGCAGGATCATGAGGATCAGACCGACTGCCAGATTGCCGCCTGCGCTGTCTCCTGAGACGACAATTTTCGGCATGGTCTCTCCAGAAAATCCGATGCATTGTCCTTTGGTCGCTACCAGGGTGTGGTATGTGTCGTAGCACTCGTTCAGCGCATAGGGGTAGGGATGTTCTGGGGCTTTCTTATAGTCCAGTGCAAGCACTGGCAGACCTGTCCTAGCTCCCCATGCCATCAACTTGTCATCGTGAGCTCTTGGATCCATGGCGACAAATCCTCCGCCCGGAATGTCGAGCACAACCTTGTCGTGATTTTTCAGGTCGCTGACGGGGCCATCAAAGTACAGCCAGGCCTGAATGGGCTCTTTGTAGCTACTCTGCTTAGGCCGAGGAATGCGAATGGCCCGCGGTGGATATCGCATGAGCTTCGGGCGCATCACCCTGCTAAAGAGGTTGAGATAGGGCGTGTTGGGCTTGTTCCAGCTAACGCGCAAGTGTTCCAAGGTCAGGCCAGCGCGTATCTTGCGCACTTTTTCATCAGCCTGCTCGGCGCATATCAAGTAGTAGATGGAGAAGACGAAGCTCGCAATGTCTTTCAACCAGACGGGCCGCAGGTTCATGGCGGTCCAGAAACCAGCATCCAGCGCTGTTGTGACCCATGTTGCTCGGAAGTACGATCTGGTGTAGAGATTGGCCAGCGGTTCAGGGCACTCGAGCCCTACCAGTTTGCTGAAGTTACGGGTGAGGTAGAGATATATAAGCGTCAGCACAACCGTGTGCCAGGCCGTCAGTCGTGTAGAGAGGAGGCGAGAGATTCGGCGGAGGTATGGTGGACCGTGAGGATTGCCCCTGCCAAAATCGTAAATTTAGACAAGACCAAACCAGCAGATCAAGACGACACACACTTGTACAGGTAAAAAGACCAGAATGAGACGACGGCAAATACTTGATATTTGCGGAACCTGACCGATGGCCTGCCCAAGACGTGGTCTGGTATGTTAATCAAAGAGGCCTTGACAGAATAGAGCCAGGGTCGTTCTTACCTATCATGATACAAAGACGTCAAGTTCAATAAGACATGCGGAAGGAAGAAGAAAATGCAGGAAGCCTCCCGAGGAAGCAAGAAATAAGAATAGGTTGCTCGGCACAAACAACAAGAAGCCGACACGAACAAGGATCGCAAAAAGGAGCGTGGTCTGAGAGACAAAGAGAAGAAAAAAGCACAAGGCTCAAGAATCAAGAGTTTTTGGTAACATCAACGTCGAGGGAGAATGCGAGAGAAGGAGGTCAGGCGGAATGGTCCAGGCCGGCCAGCCGTGGTCGCATGTGAAACGAAGTCGGATCGAGAAGCATGTGAAAGTGATGATGACGTGTTTCTGGACGGCGCCTTGTGGGGAAGGAACATCTGCATTCTTTTGGAGCATGAATTCCATGTGCCCGGAGTAACTTGGAGAGGCAGCTGATCAAGACTCTGTCTTCGTGTACGCCAATCGGCTTGGTGGCATTGTCCGAAGCATTCCTCATATAAGCCTCTTTGTCAGATTATGTCACCAATTCATGACTCGGCCAGCTAGGTTCTGAAAACCAAGGTTAGTACCTTCCGTACGTGCTTCAATTATCTCTATTGGAAATCAAGAGGCAAAGAGTCGAAATGAGTAGATTTGGTTTTACAATACATACAACCCTCAAAGTCTCCAGCGCCAGAGCATTTACTCAATTGACATGACGCACAAGGATATCGTAAAGCCGAAAGATTCGAACGAACTTAGAGCAGAGAAAAAGAGGCGCCTGCAGTACAAATAATGGGGAATAGTCATTTCCATCCTACCTACTTGGTAGGGTACTTCTTGAAGAGGTATCTAGGTAGTACGAGTCAGCATCCTTATGAGTATCATCCGTAGGTGCACTTCAGCGGCCTCGTCCATCGTTATAGTGACGTTTGAGTCGCTTTGCCTTTAGCGCGGAGATCAAGACTTACTGGCTGGCATAGTAGTCGCCGAGAGCAAAGAGACCGACAACACCGCCCCAGGCGCTTGCAACCTTCCAGGTAAGCTCGCCGGCAGAGTACTTTCTGTAGGCGCCAAAGCCGAGGAGACCGCCGAGAGCAACGACAGCGACGGCGTTGCCCAGAACGACAGGGTTGTCGCTGTTGGCCTTTGCCTTTTCTGCAGCCTTGGTGGCCTTCTGCTTGGCCTGTTCCTTGACGTCCTCGGCCTTCTTCTTGACCTCCTGAGCCTTTGCCTCAGCCTTTGCCTTTGCCTGTTCGGCGTCCTTTTTGGCTTGTTCGGCCTTCTCGGCGGCCTCTGCTTCGAGGCGCTCGCGCTCGGCCTGTGTCTCGGTCTGGATCTCTTGCGTCTTGAAGTCGGAAGGCACGGAGGAGATGTGAGGCGTGTCGACGTCGATGAGCTTGTGGACCTCGTCGTCGGTGTGTTCGATCACCGGAGGGGCAGGAGCGCGCCTGCAGGGATCAATCATATTAGTATCAGGATGCGATAGCCGCGCGCAGAGATGGACGCAAGGAGGCGGGCCTTACTTCTGTTGTACAAGTTAGCGCACGCGACAAAATTTACGGGTGAAAAAAAAAAACCAAAAACATACCTCCTCGTCGGATTGTTGAGGTCCGCTGGCGGCGACAGAGGCATAAGACATGGTATCGGGTTCTTCGGGTGTGTTGTTGGTGGTGGTAGCAGTAGTGATTGGTTCTTTGGCAGGGACAGAAATAGGCGCGGTGGTGGTGTTGACGGTGAGTTCGGGGGCAGTTGTGGGAGTAGAAGCTGTAGGAGCAGCAACTGCGTCACTGTTGGGCCTCTGAAGAATGTTGGTCGACATTTTTGACTGTCTTGGTCTTGCCTTCGGGTGGCTAAACGTCCCTAAAGCTGGGCCCACCCAGAAGCTGCATGTCTTCCAACCTGTGACAGGATAGGTCGCCTGGTTGGTGGGGCGACCCTATCCTAATCCAATATATTGGTTACCTCCTCCTATGCTCCATGTTCTATTGTACTTACGGATCTCTGAACTCCACTTTTGAACTACACATCCTATCATGGCCGAAGCACTTCACCTGCTCTCTTTCGATAATAATGATAATAAATGCCCGTACATTACAGCTCTACCCATTTGCCCTTTATGCAACTTACCCGCCTGCTCGATCCACCATCGGCCAAGTCAACACCACCGAGAAACTCATTAGGTATACTCTACTGCACGCACATGCGTCGCCGCTCAAGGTAATACATCAAACTGCATAAAGGGAATTTTCTTGCAACCGATCCGCTCGCTCGAGATGCGAAAAGTAGGAAAAAATGGCATACGAAGACTCACGAGCCATCGGATGTTTGTTTTGGACCGACGAACTGTTAGTCGTCGAGGCTGTAATTTGGCAGGAAGACGACGTGCAGTAAAGACGGCAATGATAGTCAACATTGGTCCCTTGTGCCAGTATTCCTTTTGCATAGTAGAGGAAATTGTCGGTAAACACTTTTCTGATATCACACCACCTACCCGTTCTCCTTTGA
Source organism: Aureobasidium zeae (assembly GCA_017580825.2). NCBI lineage: Eukaryota > Fungi > Ascomycota > Dothideomycetes > Dothideales > Saccotheciaceae > Aureobasidium > Aureobasidium zeae. Next base: position 101,550 of record JAGFJS020000033.1, read on the forward strand.
TCGCATTAATTCTTCTGTTCAAGTCCTCTGCAAATACCTGTAACCACACCCAAAAACATATCCAATTGTAATTCCAAAACGCATGAAAACTCCATCTACATCCCGTCCTAGGAGTACCCTCGTATGATTCGCAGATCTTAAGAAGCTTCGAGAGGCTACTATACTAGTAGAATCTGATACGGAAGGGTCACTAGACTATGATATATTAGATGCTAAGGCCGAGGCCTCGTAGCTTTATAGCAAGTAGTTCGCCATGGCGAATTATCTAAGGCTCTAATCTACTTCAGATGGGGTCAAGGTGGGGAATTACATGAGTTTCTACGGTAGTCGACATAAACAGGAGCATCAAGGAAGAGCGTTACGGATGAATAGTGACACAAATCGAAGAAAGTTAGTATCTCGTCGATATAGGAAGGGACCGGTGTATCGATGTTATTGTTGTTGTTACTGTCAGAGAAGTGTTAGACTTCGAAACGCATCTACGAACAACAAGTAGCATAGAAACCTGATGACGACATTATACGGTTAAGAACGATAAGGTTCAATAGTTTCATGAAATAAACACTATAGATACTTTGACAACGTTGAAATGTGAAACTAGCTTTGACAAATATCTAGAAGTCTACTTCTATGTACATAAACCCATTTAAACAGCCCACAAGTCAGTTAGCATTCTTCTAGTCCTACGTATCTTTCTCTATCATATCTATCTTGGTGTTCGTTATGACGCTAACATCGCCTCCACTCCAAGACAGAGCTGCATGGCTCTATGGTATAACCATGTTCTTTACTATCACTAGTACAGTCATTGTTGTCTTGAGAACTTATACCAGGTATCTAATCAGAGGATTTGGTATTGATGACTGGCTCATGCTAGCAGGACAGGCAGGTTGATGTAGATCATTTGATGTCCACCATGTTAACACCATCTAGATTTTTGCAATGGCGACATTTATCAACGTCCTACTGGGATGCCAAGCCGGTCTTGGCCAACACGATGCTGCTCTGAAATCACTCGAAGATTATATGCGGATCAGGATGGTATAGTCCACTAGAGAGAGGACTCACATGTTACAATACTAACTGGATTTAGTTCATGGCTATAAGCCAAGCCATGTACGCTATCACTCTGATATTCGTAAAGAGTAGCATTTGTTTTGCTCTCATCCGCCTCGCTACTGGAAAACGAATGCTCTACACTCTCTACGCTCTTCTCTTCTTGAGTGTTAGCTACGGCCTCATCGCTTTGGTGACTGTGTTAGCGCAGTGTCAGCCTTTCCATGCCTCTTGGGATGGCAAGGGCAAATGCGCTAGCATAACCATCATCGTCAACCTCTCCTACTTTGTTACGGTCTGCTCGATCATCACTGATTGCGCTTGTTCGATATTGCCCTTCGTTCTCCTATGGAACCTACAAATGCCTCGGAACCGAAAGATCACTATCTCGGCCTTGTTGGGCCTCGGTGTCGTTGCTAGCGCCGCTACAATTGCTCGCGCGCCATACATAGGCGCCTACCTTGCCACTGTGGACGGTCCTTACAAAGTCTCCATCCTATTCATATTCACCATCGTGGAATGCGGCTTAGCAATCATTGTCGCTTCCATTCCCAGTCTCAAGCCCCTGTTCCGCAACGTCGGCATATTTGGCAGCACCACTCACGAAACCATCAAGGAGAATACAGGCAGTAACGACAGACACAACACATTCGCCCTCAAGTCCATGGGAAATGGAAGAAGCAACGCTATCGTTGGAACTGGGCCATCTCGCCTATCATCGTCAACAGATCGGGAGGCTTTGACTAAAGATTCAATGCACATCTATGTCAATCAGGATGTGGATATCGTTCACACTAGCTTCTAGCAATCTATTTTCCCAAGAATTAGGGACAGGGACAGGGACAGGGACAGGGACAGGGACAGGGACAGGGACAGGGACAGGGACAGGGACAGGGACAGGGACAGGAACAGGGACAAGAACAGGAACAGGAACAGGAACAGGAACAGGAACAGGAACAGGAGTCGGAGCATTTAGGGCCAGTAAAGATTTTCACTACGGAAACAGCAGTAGTATGGCAGGGAGTCTTGATAAAGGTAGCGAGTGATAGCACTATATACCTTCATCCAGCATCTCCCTCGAGCCAAACTGCGACTCTTATATCATCCTCGTCGCTTCTCCCTTCCCCGCCGTCTACTCTTCTTGCTAATGCAATTCGGTAGATAGGACACCGCTTAAACAGTCACAATTTCCCTGCATGAAGATGAGTTGTCTTATGTAGTGGCATCTTTGTTGGAGAGACCCTTATGAGACGGCAAGTGTTGCCTTCAATTGCCATCCTCCATCGATACATGTAGGTAGTGACAAAGTGGTGATGCTTTTTCGCTTTTTGGCAGAGTCCTGCTTTCTACAAACTCTAAGATTACAAGCCCTGGATGTAATGTACAGTTTTACATGCGATTGGTGAGTCAATTGGTCAGTAGCTTGTTTCGCTCTCTTGCTTCAAGTAGCGTCGTGCGCGGCCTTGGGTACGAGGGTCTGGTCATCGTCACTTTGACCAAAATCCTTCTTGACCTGCGCAGTGGCGGCATCAGAACGGTCTCTCTTTCCTTGTACGACATCAGGGTGGTCGGGCGTGTCGGAGACCTTCTCTGCGTCAGGGTTGGACTTGGGCTGGCGAGGCTGGTTAGCGGCAGCATCCTGCTCTCTAACCTCAGCCTCTACCTCATCCTCGTCGAGCTCTGCACCATAGATGTCCGGGTGTTCACGGAAGCAGTTCTGCATGTTCCTGTTTCACATGCGCGTTAGTGCTGGTTCACATGCCTTTCTCGTTGCCCTCCAAAACGTACTTGAACTTGTCAATGCACTCCATGCCCTTGGGTTCCTCCTTGGAGTAGACGAAACAGCTGAATGCCTCTCTGAATTCCTCCCCGCAAGGTCCGTGAGCCATGCCGCCGAGACACGGGCAGTCCCAGTTGATCTCGCCCGTCTCCTCGTTGAAAGCACCCTGTTGGCCAGCCTCCTCTTCCAATTCTTCCGGCGAAGCAGCGGCTGGCTCTTCTGGTTGCTGAGAGGGGACGTCATCTGCCTCTGGTACCGGGGCATTTGTGGTGGCAGCGCGGACTGTGTGCGCGGCCGAAGTTGCAGAGGCGGCGAGCTTCTGAGCATCGGCTTCCAGGCCAGCCTTGAGTTGCGACTTGAGGGCCTGGCGCTTGGCCGTCACGCCATCGAGCGTGTCGAGTGTCTCGGATTCAATCGCGGTCTCTGGGATGGATCGTCTGCGGTCGACTGTACAAGCATTAGCTGACGGTACCTTGCGCAAGTATGCACACACTCACATGACTGCTCTTCGGCAAAAAGGTTACTCGTGTTGTAGTAGTAGACCAGGGCACCTGCCAGTGTCCATCTCACGGCCGAGTTCTTCCAGCTTCGTGACTTTGCGTGTGGTGGTGCGGTGCTTATAAATCTCCGCGACGATGCGGCGCTGCTGCGCGACGCCTGTACGACGGCGCGCTTGATTAGTGGTTGAAACATTGTACAAAAAACAGAAAGAAAACGAGCAACTGTGGGAAGGAAAGCGATGGAAACATTCAAATCATCATCATGGCAAGACCGAAGACGCCCACCCGCATTTTTGTACGCCACAGCATACACCAGCCACACATGAGGTGGTCTGTCGTGCAACCTTTCACCTACACGCTCCAATAATAATTGAAAGGCCGACGATAAGATGACAAAGGGAAAGTCGCATTCGGACGTGTACCCAGCCGACTTTCTCAAGTCGGCTGAGGAACAATCCGTCCATCAGTACGAACAGCAGTTCAAGCCGGCTCTGATCATACTGAATCAACCGATAGACGGGACCATCCTCAATCGCTTGTGGGAGAACACAAGCTATCACATTTGTGCTGATGGCGGTGCGAATCAGCTCTTTGATCTCTTCGCCTGCGGCCAGGACGACCGTGAAAATGAAGAGCTAAACAGTCACGTAAGGCCATGCGGATCTTTTCCTGTATTGCTCTGATTTTCCATCGACACACCAGTTACCAGACATAGTCCACGGCGACCTGGATTCTCTGCAAGGACACGTTTGGGAGTACTATGAAAGTGTGGGTGTAAAAATCTCACGCGACCCCGACCAGTACAGCACAGATTTTGGCAAGGCCATCAAAAAAGTGCTAGAAGTGCAGCCCTGGCAACGTACTTTTCTAGTCCTGGGAACCATCGCAGGACGGGTTGATCAGGGTATCGGACTTTTGTCAGAAATATATCGCGAACAGCATTCAACGCTGCATCCCAACATCAAGTTCTGCCTGTTCTCCGAATCGAGCATTTCTTTCATTCTTCCTCCCGGAAAGACGACGGTGCATACACCTCAGGAGGAAGATATATTAACATCAAACGTTGGCATCCTCCCCATATTTGGTCCTGCGCACATAACCACCGAAGGACTGGAATGGGATGTCGAGAACTGGCATACGCAGATGGGTGGACAAGTCAGCACAAGTAATCATATTGTCAAGGATCAAATCACCATCTCGACCGACGCTGAGGTGCTGTTTACGGTCGAACGTCGAAAGACTTTATAGCTGCTAGTTTTTGTAGCGGCAAAGGGCTACACTGCAGGGTCAAGTAGAGGCCTTTCCAAATCTAGATACCAAAACTACCCATGTGTTCACCATCGCATGCAAGCAACGTCGGCTGGAGATGTCATTCAAGCCTGAGATCGATCCTGCAAAGGCTTTGAGCTCTCTTTCTCTGTGGCTCCTTGACAAGACATGGTTTGTTACAAGTTATTCCGTGGCTGTCGAGCGTGAGTGGGTGATAGCACGTACACTCAATTTCCATGTGAGATTGATGTGCATCATCCGGATCGTCAAAGGCGATGATGGCGGGGCTCGGCGCAGAGGCCTTTGCATGAGCCGAGCAGCATGATGGTTTTTCCGTGACAGCACCGCCAGCATTCGGATTATTGAACAGCGAACGAGCGTTTGCGACAGAAAGCGAAGCTCCCCGCCCCCTGAATTCGACAAGAACTAATAGACCGCAAAAGATTGGCCGTTGGTATTGTCAGAATTGAGCCTGGATCATAGCAGCAGCTCTTGGATAATAATAATACGCGCTATTCATCGCAGCAGCTGCAAAGTTCCGGACTTGTGTCAATAGATTCGCCGTCGCTTCTTTGCTTGTCTTTTTGCTTTGCGAATCTTCATTACGTGCGGGCTCCAGCATCGCCTCAACGCAGGACCCCGTTGCACGACTTTTTTTTGCCCGCTCTCCCTCCTGCCTTCAGGTATGCTCGAGGCCACATCATGTCCATGTGCCGTCACATCCGCTGACCTTTGCATTCTCCAGCCCTGAACTGGTTCTCTCCACATTCCACCGACATCATGTCTTGGAGTCCTCAGCCTGAGCCTCTGGGCCAGCTGGCGCAATTCCTCAAAGACTCACTGAATCCCCGTGACAAGACTGCGCAAAAGAACGCCGAGCTGGTGAGCTTTACGTGTCTCTCTGCACGCCTTCGTATCGCTGACGACCGTCTGTCAGGCACTCAAAAATGCTGGCGCCAACCCCGACATCAACAACTACCTTGCCTATCTGTGTGTCAGCTCAGAAACCCCCGCCGCTCTGTCCAATGAAGACTACTTTGTCGCGCGGAGTGCCGCAGCTGTCATGCTCAAGAACAATGTCAAGAACACGTACAAAACCATGGCCGAGCCGAATAAGAACTATCTCCGTTCAACCATACTGCAGGGATTGCAAGACCAGGACAAGCGCATAAGGAGCTACGCCGGTAATGTTGTCACTGAGATTGTGCGTCAAGGAGGTATTCTGGGCTGGCCGCAGGTGCTTGCCGAGCTGATCTCGTTGATCGAAAACCGCGACGGCAACATCGCGTCACACATCCAGGACGGAGCCATGAGCGCCTTGCTCAAGATTTGCGAAGACAACAAGAAGGCGCTCAACCGGTTATACGAAGGACAGCGCCCTCTGGATTTCCTGATTCCCAAACTCATCGAGTTCACCGCTAGCCCGACGTCACAAGTCCGCTCAAAAGCCTTGGGCACGCTGAATTTCTTCCTCGACGACCCCATGCCCCAGCCTATGCAGAACAACGTCGAAAAGCTGTTGGCGCAGCTGTTCACCCTGGCTCAGAACGATCAGGACGAAGAGGTTCGCAGGTTTATCTGTCGCTCCTTCACAAAACTGGCCACCAGTGCTCCTGCCCTGGTCATGCCGCACCTGAGCGGCATCATCGACTATGTCCTGGTTCAACAAAAGAGCGATCCCGAGTCTGACCTGGCCCTGGACGCCGCCGAGTTTTTCTTTGAAAACTGTGAGGTCGATGAGCTTCAGGATGAATTCAACCAGCACCTAGACAAGATTGTGCCGGTGCTTCTGGAGAGCATGATCTACAGCCAAGATGATCAGGCAAAGCTGGAGGCTGAAGCCGAAGAGGATGCCGAAAAAGAAGACAAAGAGGAAGACATCAAGCCCCAGTTTGCCAGTGCCAAGGAGAAGGGCATTGCTGTGAAACCCGAAGACTTTGCTAACGGAAATGGCTATGCCTATGTTGATGATGATGATGAAGATGCCAGTGATGGCGAGCTCGACGACGAAGACTACGGAGAAGATCCCGAGGAAATGTGGAACCTCCGAAAATGCTCTGCGGCTGCCTTGGACACCTTTGCTACGCGCTTCCACGAGCGTGTCTTTGAATTCACCTTGCCCTACTTGAAGGACAATCTTAATCACACCTCGTGGCCCAATAGGGAGGCTGCCGTCCTCGCTCTGGGTGCCATCTCTGTTGGCTGTATGGAGACTGTGCAGCCAAGTCTGCCGGATCTGGTTCCTTTCTTGATCTCTTTGCTCACCGATACGCAACCTGTTGTCAGGCAAATCACTTGCTGGGCTCTCGGTCGCTATTCATCTTGGGCATCTCATCTTGACGAGGCCGGCAAACATCAGTACTTCGAGCCAATGATGGAGGGAATCTTGTTCCGCATGTTGGACAACAATAAACGAGTGCAGGAGGCTGCAGCTTCGGCATTCGCCAACCTCGAAGACCAGGCAGGCCGGGAGATTACACCCTACTGTGTCATCATTGCGCAGCAGTTCGTCAGGTGCTTTGGAAAATACAAGGACAAGAACATGTATATCCTGTATGATTGTGTTCAGACTCTGGCTGAGCACGTCGGCCCGGATATGGCTCAACCCGCCATTGTCGACTTACTCATGCCTGTGCTCATTCAAAGATGGACCACTGTTTCTGATAAGTCACGAGAGATGTTCCCTCTGCTAGAGTGTCTCGCTTACATTGCCACCGCTCTTGGCGAGGCCTTTGCTCCCTATGCAAAGCCATTCTTCTCACGATGCATCAAGATCATCCAGGACAATTTGGAAGAGGGCAATCTCGCTGCTTCAGAAGTATACATGGAAACTCCCGACAAGGACTTCCTTGTTACCAGCTTGGATCTGCTTAGTGCCATCATTCAAGCACTGGACGAGCAGAGAGCCAGCGAGCTCATCGCGACAGCCAACCCCAACTTCTTCGAGCTCCTCGCGTATTGCATGAGAGACACAAACAACGATGTGAAGCAATCCGCGTACGCTTTGCTCGGCGATTGCGCTATCTACGTCTTTGCCCAGATGCAGCCCTATCTCGACTCGATCATGCAGATCTTGACCATGCAACTGGACATGACGCAGGCAATGCGTGACACCGATCCCATGCTGAAGGAGACGGCATTCAGAGTGATCAACAATGCCTGTTGGTCCATTGGAGAAATCGCAATGCGCCACCAAGGCGGCATGGACCCTTACGTCGAGGATCTTTTGCAAAAGCTGGGCATTATTCTGTTCAGTCAGCAGGTGCCCGAGTCGCTAAACCAAAACGCGGCAATCGCATTGGGCCGCTTGGGTCTTGGTAACAGCCAGAAGATTGCACCGCATCTTGCTCAGTTCGCACCGGCCTTCCTTACCGTCATGCAGAGTGTCGAGTGGACCGACGAGAAGCTAGACGCTTTCAGAGGATTTGTACAGATTGTGCTGGACAACCCGCAGGCACTCGAGCAATGTCTGCTTGCCTTCTTTTCTGCAATTGCAAGTGTGCCCGCCGATTCGCGCAAGCTTCTCGTTTCCGGTTCACAGACAGAGAGGCCATTTGAAGGATTCCACAAGGTATGCTGAGGGTCTCATTACAAGGCTAGTTTCAAGTGACTGACGGTGATATCGCACAGGCCCTCATGGTATACAAGAACATGATCCCGGACTTTGACGGGTTCATCAGCCATCTGCCCCAAGAGCAGCAACATGAGCTCAAACAAAATTACAACTTGTAAATGAACACGAAAGCATACAAAGCAACCACCCGGCTCGTTTTGGGGATTCCCAACGGGCATGATGTTTTTCTTCATCTCCGATTCCCACCAGACTCGTCAGAATTGAAACCGAAAGACTCGAAGGGTGGAGAGGAGAGGCGGTACATAGGTTCTTTTTGTAACGCAAATGAAAAAAAGAAACACGCATGGGGAACATGGTTGATGGTATATGAAAGCAAAGAAACAAAGTGGTAGTCATCGCTTTCGAATGGTATCTTTTTTGAGCGTATGACCTTTTTTTATATTAGCGTAGCGTAGCATCTGCACGGGTTAGCCGGCAGCTTTTTTGAATTCCTCATTAGATAGTTTTATATAGGTTTCTTGTTTTTTTTTTCAACATGGTAGTGTCTACTGCAGCCAAGTGTATGGTGAAGCATGTTTCAAGTGAAAGAGAGCATAGCCGCGTCGCGTGCTTTTCATGGCGGTTCCGTATTATCGATAAATAGGGACAGCTGGTCGCCAACTGCTGTCACTCTGATGCCAAATACCAAACGGTTGGTAGTATTTTTGGAGCCTCTTAGATTTCAAGTCTAGTAGCGTAGCTGAAGCCTAGATAGCAGGCCCGATGTTTCGATGACGACAATGGCATCCCTCGGCACAACTCATCCCTGTACGGATACATGTAGGCAGAACAATAACAAGTCTCCGCATACGAGTGTGAATAATGCATACAGTCCAAGGAATATAAAAGCCCCCTTTTTTTTTTGACAGGTTGGCAAAACAAGCGACAAGAGTAAAAAAAAATGTAAAAGGAGACAAAGTTTGGCAGTGGTTCAGGCAGAAGAGAGGGGGGCCGGATACCAAGCCCAGGCCTACCCAGATCCGCGGCGTGCACGGCAGCGAAGGATGATCGAAGGAGTTCGCGTGCTTCTCGATGAAACTCGGCCAACCCTTTCCTTCTTTCTTTCCCCCATCTGAAGGCTACGTTTTGTGATTTCGTCGAGACAGAAACGGGCATAGAGAGGGACCGATACGATACAACTGGCCAGCGACCGTAGCAACCTAAGGCGACTTCCCCATTCCCCGCCACAACCGCCTGCCGGCGTCGCCAAGTCGTTGCCTCTTGCATTGTATTCAAAGACACCTGGAAAACCCACGGCAAGCACGTAATGATATACCGCGTGGCAGGCAGTCCGCCGCTTCCGCAAACAATGGCCACGTCGTACGCCGCGCCCGCCCAAGCCGCATCGTCCCTGATTGTCGTCAACGGCAAGGTATCGCAACACACGACCAACATGGGCTTGAGTTCGACGGGCAAAGGCATCCTTATCGGCATGTTGTCGGCCTTTGGCTCGGCCGCGCTCGTCGCCATCATCCTGAGTTGTGTCTACTTCTTCCGCTACACCGACCGCGGCCGCATTTTCCTGGACACGATTGGAAGACCTGGAGAGTACGACGATGAGCAGGCCTTTTTGCGCGAAGAGGAGGATGCCTTGGATGATATGGACGACCTGCAGCGTAGCGACTATCTCCGTGCAAAGGGTGAGATGGCGTGTTGTTCCTGGTAATGAATGTTTCGCTGACGTCCACAGCCTTCGTCACGGCAAACCCGCCCGAGTCGGTGCAGACGGACATTTCGCTGTCACAGTTCCTCGCAATCCAAGAAAAGGGCGTGCAAGCGTGGGAATTCGAGCCCGAGCTGGAGACGGCAAACTGCTTTGTCGAAGGCCGGACCGAGATTGAGTTCTTCGATGCCGTGTGCAGCGTGCAGAGCAATCTGCCCGTGCCCAAGCAGAACGAGGTCTACTACTGGGAGGCAAAGATGTACGAAAAGCCACACACCACTCTCGTCAGCATTGGCATGACCACAAAACCATATCCTCTTTTCCGTCTCCCTGGTGAGAATCACGACAAACGCATTGTTGTTGGGCTTTGTTTGCTGACAGTTGCCTCTGCCAGGCATGCACAAACACTCGGTCGCCTACACATCGACAGGCCAAAGGCGATACAACCAGCCCTTCTCTGGCACAAACTATGCCCCCGTGTACGAGCAGGGTGACGTGGTCGGCGTGGGCTACAGACCCCGAACCGGCACCGTCTTCTTCACCCGCAACGGCAAAAAGCTCGACGACGTCGCCCACGGCCTCAAGTCACAAAACCTGTTCCCCACCGTCGGAGCCAACGGACCCTGTAACGTTCAAGTCAACTTTGGCCAGATGGGCTTTGTCTTTATCGAGGCCAATGTCAAGAAATGGGGTCTAGCTCCCATGACGGGAAGTCTGGCCCCTCCGCCCCCTTACGGCAGCGAACAGGGCAGTATTCTTCTTGAAGGCGGCAGAGAAGGCGTCCGCGAGGGCCAAGCATATATCCACGGTCGAACACACAGCGCATCCATACGTCTGGGTCGACCTCCGAGTAGTCCCGGACCTGAACGCTCGCCCACCGACATCTCACTCGCCCAACTCAATCTCAACGACCTGCAAGAAGACATTGGGGAAGGCACCAGCAACAACACATATACCACTCAAAAAGATCCCTCCACTTCATTCCCGCCGCACGAGCCGCCTGCATATGAGAGCCCGCAGGAAGAATACGAGAGGTCCACATCACGCGCGAGTATGCATTCTGTACAACCGCAAGATCCGCCCATCCCATCCTATGAAGCTGCCGTTGGAGACGTGAGGGCCAGCCAGTCTCGGAACCACGAATAAGTATTTCTTTTGTCGCCCTGATTCTTTTCTCTCCTCCATACTAGTCTTTCTTCTCGTCATTGTTCTTTCCCTCTCTTTCCTGTCTGGGCGTTTTTCTTTTAGCGATTACCCTCTCTTATATCTGTGTATCTCTTGGGTGGATGCGATGTTTGTTTTTGGAAGCAGATCATCTCACGGCGTTCTGTTTTGTCGGAAGGGAAAACAAAGGAAACACGGAACACGGAGGGGGGCTCCTTCTTTCTATTACACCTTTTTTTCATCTAACCTTTTTCTTTTTGGGTCAATTGCTCGAGCGCTCTCTTGGGACTGTTTTTTTATGTTCTTGTTCTTGTTCCATCTCGTCCCCCCTCACAAAAGTATCTACCTATACTGCTGCTGCACGTCATGATTCTAACCGGTTGGTCCGTCTGCTCGCAAAGTCATTCTGGTTTCCGTCCTAGCTTGTTTTTGTATATGTATATCATATGGCTGCTGTGATCTAACTGATACCTACTAATTACTTCTGGCAATGATTTTTTTTATATGGATCATCTGCGCAAAAGAAAAAAACAAAAAAACATCTCTTCAAACTTACATAATGTTGGAGTGATCTGACCTTATAATCCACCAAAGAACTACATGTAAGGATTTTTCTTACGAAGAATCATGTATGGATCAGCAGCAAATTTCTTAGCCATACATGTAGTTTTGAGGCCGCGTTTCCTCGAGTACGTATAGGTAGGTACATAGTGTTATCGTATCTTGCACATGCGATGGAAGAAGCTAGATGTATTATTATCTCAGAGAACACAGTAAAGATAGCCGGTACGGCCAAGGCAACTGATGTAGTCACCGTTGCGGCCCGCAGGAATGCCATGAACAACGCGGGATTGAGAAAACACGCCCGAGCATTGTTCTTCAGCACCCTGCGGTGTCTTCTCGCACTATTCGATACGATTAGTTTTTTTCTTTTGTTGAAATGGAACGGTAGGTTATTATAGAGGACATACACAGGCCGTGGCAGATTCCGCACAGCCTAAAACTCCTGGGAAGTGGTCGACAGCGCAGCAATAATTCGTGTTGGTAGCCGTAGAGATCTGAGCCCCGAGGGCGAGGATAGAGACAGTGAGTGCGATAGGGGCCTTGAAGTGCATAATGATAGCTTATCAAAGAGAATTGAGAATGATGAATGGAAGTAAGCCTCTATTAGCAGTGTGTAAGAGAAGTTGCGTCAAATGCCAAACTCGAGGTATAAGAGGTTCCCTAAGTTCGTTGTAAGGAAGGAAGTGCTGTTATATAGTGTAAAGAGAAGAAATCTAGAGGCTGGTACGCTAATAGTGTAATGGTGGTGTGATAATAGTGGTGTGATAACAGTGGTGTGATAATGGTGTAAATAGTGTTAGGGGCGAGCCCTTGGAATGGACTTGGGCTAGGCCCGTACGACTACGAAGCTTAGCACTTAGCATCCGTGTAGTATTTTACGAAGGCCCATTAGCTAGGCCCTCTTCGAGATTGTTATCCGCCTCCCCACGATTTTTACTAGCGTACCTCCCATACCAAAAACACATACAAATTATGTCTATGCGCTCGATATCCTTATGGAATAACGACCATACTGCCTGCCTAATCCCCTAAGGCGGCTTCAAAAAGTGTTCTTAGGCATGGCGAGGTGCAATTCTATATCTACTGCGAGTTTGGAGAAAATCGAAAATTTATGGGAGGTATTTAGTGAAAATCGTGGGAGGCGGATAACAATCTCGCCCTCTTTCCTCCTCTATCGAACCTATTAAACCCTAAACCCTACCGCTCAACTATATATATGTCGCCTATAAAAGATAATAGTATAACAATAGTATAACAATAGTATAACAGTAGTGTAATAATAGTATAACAATAGTATATTATTATTGTTATTATTATTGTTACTATAGAAGAAGAAGAGAAAGAGGATACTAAACACTTCGATCTAGTATAAACCTCTTTTGCTATACCGAGGAGCGTTCAAAGCAAGCACTACAGCCGAACAGGTCGAGAAACATCTAACCGCAGTCGGTGTCGTTAATCCTGTGTGGAGATATACCGTAAGTGCATCCCCTTCAACTGCATTTCTTCTAGAAGCAGAGGAGAGCAAATTACTCATACAAAAACCCACGTGATGTTTTTTTTTAGATGTACTCGACCTCGCACGAAGTCCTCATCATCGTCCATGGACAAGCGCTGCTGTGCTTTGGCCACGAAAACAACCCCTCTCGCGTGCAGGAAACTGTCACAAAGGGCAATGTCATGGTTGTACCGGCAGGCGTTGCCCACAGATTGCTTTGTGATGTCAAGGGTGGGTTTGAGATGGTTGGATCGTATCCCAAGGGCTTGAGTTAGGATATGTGTTATGGGAAGAAGGCAGAGGAAGGTCAAGGGGATTGAAAGTGTCAAGTGGTTTGAGAGGGATCCGGTGTATGGGGACGAAGGTCCTGTGATTGGAGTCTGAGGTAGATTGTGAGAGAATTGGAGGTCAAGTGAGCATGAATGAATGCTAATACTCCGTAACGCGGGGATTCTATCATGCAGGCGCGGAGTTTTCCGAGTAGGTAGTTGCCTCAGGGCTTATGACATACTGGCGGCGCGCAGCTACCGCAACTACTACCAACTGAAACTCAACAACACAGGACACTTTCTCTTCTCTCCTAATATACCAGCATCGCCTGCTGCGTCTGGAACACTTGACACTCAGCCCACCCTCACTTGGTCCTGCCTCTCCCGGCGCGCGCACTCCTACAGCCGCCCGCGTGCTCGAGCCCTCTTTCCTCCCGGCTTAGCCTCACCCTCGAGTGATCATGGCGAAGAACATGAACGCCTTGCCCCAGCTGCCAGGCAAAGACGACATACAGGGAACGTGAGTGCCGTCATGTCGCATGCAGCAACTTCCTGGGCTGACTCGAGTGTAGATGGAACTTCCTTGCTGCCGGAGTCGACAAGATCATGAACCACCTCCGTGATGGCATCGATCTCAAGACATACATGGGCCTCTACACAGCCATCCACAATTTCTGCACCGCCCAAAAGGCGGTCGGCCACAGCACAAACCTCAACGCCACGCATCGCGGAGGTCAGTCCAGTCGCCTGTTGCCAGTATTGCCTAGCTGACACGCCTCGTTGTAGCACACCTGCTCGGAGAGGATCTGTACAAGCGCCTCAATGATTACCTCAAGGCGCATCTGGCCGAGCTGCACGCCGGCATGATCCAGCACTCGGACGAGGCCCTCTTGTCCTTTTACATCAAGGAGTGGAACCGATACACCACCGCCGGCACCTACAACAACCATCTATTTCGTTACTTGAACAGACACTGGGTCAAGCGCGAGATCGACGAGGGCAAAAAGGATATTTACGACATCTACACGCTCCACCTGGTCCGATGGAAGGAGGACATGTTTGGTTCCACCCAGAATGCCGTCATGGACGCCGTTCTGCACTTGGTAGAGAAGCAGCGCAACGGCGAGACGATCGAGCAGAGTCAAATCAAGAGCGTCGTTGACTCTTTCGTATCCTTGGGCATCGACGAGCAGGACAGCACAAAGTCCACACTGGATGTCTACCGCGTTTACTTTGAGAAGCCGTATCTCGACTCTACCGCAAAATACTACGCCCAGGAGTCACGCCAATTCCTCGCCGAGAACACGGTCGTCGAGTACATGAAGAAGGCCGAACAGCGTCTTGACGAAGAGAAGGAGCGCGTCCCGCTGTACCTCCTCAACGAAATCATGACGCCTCTGATGAAGACTTGTGAAAAGGCCTTGATCAGCGATCACTGTACCATCTTGCGCGACGAGTTCCAAGTCCTTCTTGACCACGACAGAGTCGATGACATGACGCGCATGTACAAACTCCTGGCTCGCATTCCCGAAGGTCTTGACCCTCTGCGCAACCGCTTCGAGTCTCACGTTCTCCGCGCCGGCAATGCGGCCGTCGACAAAGTTGCTTCTGCCGCCGAAGCGTCGGTCGACCCAAAGACTTATGTCGATGCTCTGCTCGAAGTCCACACAAAGTACTCGGATCTCGTGCAAACTGCTTTCAATGGCGAATCCGAGTTTGTTCGTAGTCTGGACAACGCTTGCCGCAATTACGTCAACCGCAACGCTGTCTGCAAGAATGGCTCGACTCGCTCTCCCGAATTGCTGTCCAAGCATGCCGACACCATCTTGAAAAAGTCGACAAAGAGCACCGAGGAGGACGATATGGAACAGCAGCTTAACCAGGTCATGACCGTCTTCAAATACATCGAGGACAAGGACGTCTTCAACAAATTCTACTCCAAGACATTGGCCAAGCGTCTGGTCCAGGGTACATCTGCCTCTGGAGACGCCGAGACCAGCATGATTTCCAAGCTCAAAGATGCCAGTGGTTTCGAGTACACCAACAAGCTCCAGCGCATGTTCCAGGATATGCAGACATCTAGAGACTTGAATGCATCCTACGACGACTGGTGCAAGGAGAACCTGGAAGAAGCCGACCGCAAGGCTGCTATCGACTCATACTACAACGTTCTCGGTACTGGATTTTGGCCGCTCCAACCGTCAAACACACCCTTCACGCCGCCTCAAGACATTGCGCGCACGTATGAGCGCTTCCAGAACTACTACCTCCAAAAACACGGTGGACGTAAGCTGACATGGCTATGGCATCTCTGCAAGGGCGAGATTAGAGCCAACTATGTCAAGATGAACAAGGTTCCCTACACTTTCCAGGTGTCGACATATCAGATGGCCATCTTGCTGCTCTTCAACGACAGCGAGACGGTCACCTATGATGAGATTGCCGAGGCTACAAAGCTCAACAAGGACACGCTCGACCCTTCGATAGCCATCATGCTCAAGGCCAGAGTGCTCACAGCAAAGTCCGAGGGCGCTGGCCAAGCGAGCGGTACGACCTACACGCTCAACCATGGCTTCAAGAACAAGAAGCTCAAGGTCAACCTCAATATTGCCATCAAGTCTGAGCAGAAGCAAGAAGTTGAAGAGACACACAAGACGATCGAGGAAGACAGAAAGATGCTCATGCAGGTAAGTGATGGACATGTTGCATGTGTGGTTTATGAAGCGTGCTAACACATCTGAAACAACAGTCGGCTATTGTGCGCGTCATGAAGTCACGCAAGACGATGAAGCACACACAACTGGTTGCCGAAGTCATTTCTCAAATCAAGAACAGATTCGTGCCCAAGGTTCCCGATATCAAAAAGTGCATCGACATTCTCCTGGAGAAGGAGTACCTCGAGCGCCTGGAGGGGGATGAACTCGGCTATCTGGCTTGAGCGGGTGAGCAGAGGCGCAAACATGGACAAGGGACATTTCTCCTTCTTTTTTCTTCTTTTATCTTCTTCTCTTGCATGGGCTCAAATGGATGACAGAAAGGAGGTCAGCCTGGTAGAAGTTTCCGAGCATGGCGTTCTATCTGGAAAGGGTCGTGGACAAATGGGTTGGGCCTTGCTTTTATGTGGCCAAATGAATATCCGGTATCATACAGAACAGAAGATATGGGTAGAAAACATCTGAAATGTCTCTGTGTGGCGGTGATGAAGTTACTTGTACCTACCTATTTGGTGGGGCTCAAAAATTAAGCTTTACGTCAATGCGGAGAGGGCAAGCACCTCCGCCATGATGTTGCGCAACAAAAGAACATCTTCACTTTCTCTCTCTCTCTTTCTCTCTCTCTCTCACACACACACACACTCTCTCTCTCTCCCCCTCACGAACCGCCAGATGCTGGAACGTTGTTATACTCGTTGCTCAGTCCTGGAATCGCTTGGACCGTACCACTGAGAGAAAAGTGTCACGATGGACAGACAGAGGAAGCGTAGGCTATTCAAGACTCCATGTTTGATTAGCAGCAGACACTGATATCTGATTGCACACAGGCGAACTGCGCGACCTCAACCAGCGGGCATGGGCGGGTGAGACGGATCTCCTCCCCGTGCAGTCGTCGCTTGACTCGTCAATGAAAAAGAACACGGCCTTCATCAAGCGCCTGCGCACCGCCATCAACGCCGCCGGCCAGAGCGTCTTTCAACAGGAAATCTGCTCCCTCTCGCTGCACAAGTACCTCTCGGAAATCATCTCGGCCTGCTTCGAAGGCCTGACCAAACTGAAGAGTCCTGGCGAAATTGCGGCCGGTGTCGAGATTGTGTCTGCGCTGCACCAGCGATTTGGACCCGATGAGTTTACAAAAATGCTGGGCTGGTTTGTGGGACGTGGGCTTGCGACGCCTGATCGTGCGCAGCTCAAGGCGCTGCCGCAGGATGTGCGCGAAAGAGAGGAAAAGGAGCGCATCTCCAGACAGCGTGTGTTGCTGCGCGTGGCCACTGAGCTGTGGCTTGTGGGCGTCTTGCGTAGTCTGGAAGATATTGCCCGCCCGGAAGAGGCCACCAAGATGAAAGAGTCGGGAAAGCCTGTGGATACACTGCCCAACAAGGCAAAGACTGTGCGGTCTGACGCTGCCGACCCGGAACCTTTTCCTCTGGAGGTGCTCAAGGACATGCTTGGTCATGACCGCGATCATGTCAATCTGCCTCTGGTTGTCATCTTCGTCAAGAGCTTTGCCTGGGATATCCTTGCCACCAAACCTGCACAGGCTGAAGGACGCAAGTCTGTTGCCGAAGACGGGACCGTCAACGAAAGCGACACCACCGCCTCTCAAGATCCTCCGCTATGTCCGCCCGACACACAGCAGCGCTTCAAGAATATCCTCAACCGCTACTTTGAAGATGTCAAGGCGCATGTCCTCCGGGACCAGAAGCACCTCAGCGCCCAAGGACGTCGCAACGCCGAGGCCTACGTCAAGTCTGGAGAAGTCTTTGAGGACCGCCAAACCAACTACGAGAAACAGACAAAGTCACACGAGAAGCTGGTTTCGAATGCCCAAGTTTTGGCAGAGGCACTCGGCCTTGATATGCCAGACTTGTCCGAGAAGGAGTCTTCCAATGCTGGCGGCGACGGCGGCATAGGTCTGGTCAAGACTGGCGAGTATCTGCGCGGCCAAGGCGAAGGTGCTGGTATCTGGGAAGACGAGGATGAGAGGCGTTTCTACGAGAACTTGGTCGATCTCAAGGACAGAGTGCCCGGAATCTTGCTCGAAGATGGCAAAAAGAAAAAGTCTGATGCTGATGACCAGGTCGGCAAGAGAAACGATGACTTGTCCGACGCCAAAGACAAAGTTGATGCCGCAGAACAAGCCGACGACCAGTCCACCACAATCGCCAACAAGACTGTCGGTGCCCAAGTAGATGCACTGCTTGCTCAGCTGCTTGATCTGACCAACAAAGATCAAGTCGATCAATTTGCCATTGACTTTTGCTTCTTGAACTCCAAGGCCTCGCGAAACCGATTGGTTAGAGGGCTTCAGGATATTCCCAAGGGCAGAACAGATCTACTCCCCCTGTACTCAAGACTGGTCGCCACCCTCGGAAAGCATCTGACAGATGTCCCTCAAGCCTTGATCGCTTACCTTGACGAAGAATTCAGGAGCCTTCAGCGCCGAAAATCAAAGGATTTCCTTGGTCAGGTCCGCATGATCAATATTCGCTATATTGCAGAGTTGACCAAATTCGGTGTTGTGCCTGAGCACGTCATCTTCCATTGTTTGAAGGTGAGCTTGGATGATTTCTCACGTATGAACATCGAAATCATCTCGCATCTTCTCGAGAACTGCGGCCGCTATCTTCTTCGCAACCCGGACACCTCTCCGCGCATGGCTTCTTTCTTGGAGACCGTGCAGCGCAAGAAGGCCGCTCAGCATCTTGGACAACAGGAGCGGATGCTTATCGAGAATGCCATGTACTATGTCAACCCCCCTGAGCGTGCGGCTATTCAGCAAAAGGAGCGCACACCTCTCGAGCTCTACGTCCGCAAGCTGATCTACCTGGACTTGTCTAAGCGATCTCTGGAAAAGGTCATTAAGCAGATTAGAAAATTGCATTGGGAAGAGCCAGAGGTCCCGGAGCTCTTGCGCAAAATCTTTACCAAGCCGGGCAAGATCAAGTACAGTAATATTCACCTCTTGGCGGTCATTCTGGGAGCGCTGCACCGCTATCACCAGAGCTTTACTGTTTCCGTGCTTGACGACATTCTTGAGCATATCACAGTTGGACTCGAGACCAATGATTTCAAGCAGAATCAGAAACGCATTGCAGAAGTCAAATATCTGGGTGAGCTGTATGTCTACCGCATGGTAGACTCTGCCCTCATCTTTGACACGCTTTACCACATGGTCAACTTTGGGCACCCTGGTGGCTTTGCTCGTCCCGGAAATTTCAACGCTCTCGACCTGCCTGATGATTACTTCCGTATCAGACTCGTGGCTAGCCTCCTCGAGACATGTGGCATGTATTTCGATAAGGGTGCCGTGAAGAAGAAGCTCGACTTTTTCTTGTCATTCTTCCAATACTACATCCAGACCAAGGAACCAATGCCCATGGATGTTGAATTTGTTGTCCAGGACATGTTTGCGCTTTTGCGTCCGCAGTGGAAAGTTGCCAGCACATTTGAGGAAGCAAGTCAGGCTTTTGGTGAGGCAGTCAAGCTCAATTACCAGGCCACCGCGAACAAGCCTCAAGACGAGGAAGACGAAGAAGAGGAGGACGGCCGCGGTATTGACGACGTCAACAATGACGACAATGACGACGACAAGTCCTCCGGCGAAGAAGTCGCCGAGGCTGCCACAGACGACGAAGCCGGACTCGAAGAGAATACAGACGAGGACGACGAAGATGAAGAAGAGCACATTATTGTTACTCGACCCGAGGACCAACGCGACCCGGAGGCTGACGCCGAATTTGATCGTGAGTTGGCGAAGATGATGGCGGAGAGTGTCGAGGCGCGCAAGTTTGACCGCAAGCCTGTATTTGACGTGCCGTTGCCCATGCGCAAGACTGCCAGTGGTGCAGTGTCTACTCCTAACAATGAGCCGAGCCAGCAACAGCAGTCACAACAGCAGCACACGACCGAGCCGTCTTCGCAAAACACAATGAAGTTTGCACTCCTCAGTCGCAAGGGAAACAAACCACAGGCAAGACATTTCTCCTCTCCGCACTCCATTTCCTCTTCGGCACTCAAGTGGAAGCTGTTTTTGCTGACTTTTCCTATGGGCAGACACGATCTATTGACCTACCTTCAGACTCCAATTTTGCAGTAGCGATGCGCAGCCAACAAGAACAAGCCCGAGCCGAACAACAGCGCATCAAAAACCTAGTGCTCAACTACGACTTGACCCGAGACGAAGACCCCAACGATGGTGAATCCTCCTTTTCCTCTTTCTCTTCTGTTTTGCAGCCCAACACCAATCGCACCCGCAACGCCTTGAATTATCATCGTTATCGTCATTCGGACTTGGCCGCAGCCGCAGATTCCAACAATCCTGTGGTGGGAAAAGCCGGCAATGGTAACGACAGCACCAGCACAGTATTTGATAAAAGCGGTCACGATGGCAATATCAACATTGTTCGTGGCGTAAGGCTTCATCCGCTCCTCCCTCCTACTCCTGCTTCCACTCCACCGCCACCACCACCTTCAGCGATTGATTCTTCCCACGCTTGCACCAGTACCAGCACCGGCAAGAAGAACAAGAAAAAGAACAAATATGAGAGATTGCCGCTGGATCTCAAATGACAATACCAAACAAAACGCTGAAACTCTTTCTTTTTTTTTATTACCTCATTTTCTTTTTCTGACAATGCAAAAAAATCACAGCTGCTTTGGATGCTCAGTCGCCTTATAACCAGCCGAGAGTCGACAAGTCGGGGACCGCGAGGAACGTGACGAGGAGTCGGAAGTTGCAGCTTAGTGATGTCGATTGGTATGTTGTGTCTTCTGCCTCGCTCTCTCTGTCTTCTCGAGAAGAAGGACGAAAAGGGAGACGAAGACGAATGGATGCTGATGTCTCCGCCTCTCCTCAGGACTTGAACCATACCCCCTCTTCTTCTTTTTTCTTCACCCATCCGAGGGACGAAAATCAACGGATACATTCGGGCTATGAAAGACATGGGAAAAAAGCAATTCTTTCCCTACCACCGAACATCGACCGACCCCCTTTTTTTCTTTCCCCCGAGAAAAAAGAGGTCACAAGGGATATAATGATTAAGGAGCTTTTCCCCCCACCTTTTGTTGCCCTTAAACACATATACAGACACAGACAGACATACCGCAGAATGCCCCACACCCCGACAGTTTGGCCTTTTTTCCCTCCTTCCTCTGATATATTTTTTTTTGTAAGATTTCGGGGGGGGGGGGGGGGGGGGGTTAGTGCAAAATTCCCATTTTTCCTTGTTAGAAAGGGGGAAACCCCACAGAAAAAGCCAAACTAAAAAGGGTCTTTTTCAAGAGTAAAGAAGGGAGCTACTAGGAGGGAAGGAGGAGAAAAAGGGGAAAAACTAGATTTAGTAGGAGCAGTTATAAAAGTAAAAGGGGGCGGGTGGGCGGGGAGAAGAAAAGAACTACTATAGAGAGGAGGGGAGGGGTGTATTTCTCTCTCTGTCTCTCTCTCTCTCTGTCTCTCTCTCTCTCTCTCTCTCTCTCTCTCTCTCTCTCTCTCTTCTGTTTTCTATTTTCTATAAAATGAGGTTCTTTTTCTCTTTTTTTGTGTAATAGTGATATTAGTGACTCCGTAAATTAGGGGTCTGTCTGTCTGTCTGTCTGTCTGTCTGTCTGTCTGTCTGTCTGTCTGTCTGTCTGTCTGTCTGTCTGTCTGTCTGTCTGTCTGTCTGTCTGTCTACATCATTTTTTTTTCTTTCCGCTTCTATAGTAATATCTCTACCCTACTCTACTTATAAACCTCCTATTTCTCTATCTTCTATTTCTCTATCTTCTACTTTCTTTTTTTCTTTTTTCATAAATGTAGAATAAAGAAAAAAAAAACTATATCTTAGACTAAGAAGAAAAAGAAAAAAAAAACCAAACAAAACAAAAGAAAAAAAAAACAAATCAAAGACGAATAGAAGAACATTCTTACGATGACCGATAAACCTGTATATATGCATAGATCGGACAATTCGCAGAGTGATCCAGGGGAAAAAAAGACGTTATAATCGATCATCAATAAAGGAGGATTCTAAGAATTAATAGACGAGACATCCAAGAGAGTATTAAAGACTGAAAAGAAGAGCGATATGTGACCGTTGTTGGGATTATTATCAAGGTTCTTTTTGATTCTGATCAAGCAATCGATCCGTAGGGTCGTCAGTACAAGATAGGAATGATTTAACGCCCGTTTCCCTCCCGCCCAGAGACAACAACCGCCCTTCGACGATTCCAGCCTTCCAGGTCATCCGGTAAAAATCATGCATCGTAAAAGCATAAACGTCGTTCCAAGTCACTAAGTCACATCACGGTCGTCGACATCGTCTCGTCCCCCACAACAGGTTTCACAACAACACTTTGCGCCGATAGTAGTACACACCAACAACATGCCTTTGCCCATGGAATGACCAAGCTGCAACATCTCTTTGATGAAGTGCAGCGTCGATGAAGCGTCTACCCAGGTGCGCAGGGAAGAAGGAGGTGGAGCAGGAGTGATAGGTGTTGGAAGCTACTTTGCCGTGGTGGTGGAGTAACCAGGCGTCTTCTGTTCAGCACCCAACATCTGTTCCATGGCAGCTCTCTTTGCGTCAGTCATCTTGAAGCTCTGCTGTCTTCTATGAGCAGCAGCTGGAGGAGCATCGGCACCGGGATTGTTGCCACGATAGGCGAGGGTGGGACTGGTGTGGTCTTGGACACCGGCAGCAGCGGCGTGGTCGGTCAAGGCCTGCTCGTAGTTATTGGTGAGACGACGATGGATATGTGGCTTCGGTGCGTGGGCCTCTTGCTCAATGTCGGCATGCGAATGAGGTGGATGGAACTCGGGAGAGTGGTATTCTGGGCCCCATTCGGACGAGGTTGTAGATTCGACAGGGCTACTGCCGGCTTGATTGGTCTCGGTGCTGGTGGCGATGGGACGGTCGTGGATCATGTCCTGGTGGGGAGCGGTGGGCGATGCCATTGCTGGATGGTTGGTGGTGGTAACAATGACGGGCGGTGATGATGCCACGATGAGTTGGGAATACGCTATTTGATGGCTGCAGGCAGATTTGATGGATAATGATCTCGTGCAGGTGATGGAAACAGGATTGCTTGTCGTGATGAGAGGTATTATTTATGATGCTCGTATTGAGCAATGAGGAGCTGCATTGCCACTTGGCTCTTCTCTTACGAGCCCTCGCGTACCTAGGAAAGAGCCCCCGCCGCGGGTTCCCATCTTGCGATGGATCATGGATGAAGGTGGTACATGGAGGAAGGTACTCTCGAACTACTTTCCTGCTTTGGCAGAGAGAGCACCTCCCCCGCACCTCCCTCTGTCGATCGCTCGCATCTCAAGCAGTGCAGGCCAGACTCGCATGATTGCCAACCTGTTCGACTCGTCTACCGAGACGCCAATAATGTCTCCAGTCGGCAGGCCCAAGACAAGCCTAGAGAATTGCAATCGTAGAAGCCTCTGACGGTAGTGCAAGACTTCTTGTCAGCGGTCGGCAAATCGATAAAGACAACGGTCAAGATCCCGGCTTCTCAAGGCCCAAGCTGGTCGATAGCGCGTTCCTGAATTCTCGAGACACACCACTCTTGCGTCTTGATACCTGCAACACGACAAGTGTTTGTACATGTATGCATGTCTCTGACGGCGCTACCATTAGGTAGGTATTTGCCAAGTGACGCATGACCTCCCTCCGGCACCTGTCTCGACCCGCTCTGTGCACTTCCAAATTTTGCCAATAATATCGTCGAAAGTCGGTGAAGGCAGCAGACCTGGAATGCTCGACTCATGTTCCTCTGTTGAATAAAGCGCTCTCTGTTCCAGTGAGCATCGCCGAAACGGCGCTCAGTTGCCGTTGAGACTTGTTCCTCTCCTCTCACACGCCACCATCCCCACACTAGGCCTGCGTGTCTCGCATCTTCGTCTCTGCTACCTCCAATCCGGCGCTCGAGAAGCAAAAAAGAATCTTCCACGGACGGTATTAGCTGGCCGTTTCTCAGCTTTCACTTTGATAAGTTTAAACTCACTCAGACATCCCATTCCCACCCTGCTGTGGTCTCGGCTCTGGGCCATATATACTTAGCATCGACCCACCTCCAAGACCATGATCCTTTGAAAGACTTTATCCATATACAAAATGTCTGTCACGTCTTCTCCAGCTCTCAGTTTCTGCGACACTCTCTCCTCTCCGGACCTCGACGCCTATCTGGACAGCCTTCCACCTCTATCTAATCTACCATCGCCCACCATGAAGGAAGCTTGGTGGAATGACGAGTCTCTCCTCGAACGATGCGACTCGTTCACGTCTGACGTTTCTTCTTCTCCATGTAAGTCATCTCAATACATAGGCACATATGGCGCACAAGCTCATCCGCGTCATAGTTCATGCCAGCGCGAAGATGCTCTGCAACATCACGGCGTGCGACAGCTGCACTGCCGTAAAGACATTACCATCGATGGTCACTCGCTTCCTAGAAAACTCTCGAGTGCCGATGGAGACTGTCGCTCTGGCGTACAACATCCTCTCTCAACCAGCCATTGCTGCTATCCACTGCTGGCATGACAACTCTACTGCTTTCTCTTCGACGAACATGAAGTCAAAGATCTTGCAAATCCACGGCCCGGAATCGGATGCTTCTTGCCAGCGGGCTCTCATAATCTTGTCTGCTTTGAACGTGGCAGTCTCATTCACCGAGGACAGCTCTAGGAACCTGTTTCACTGGTCGAGACAGGTCGCCGGGGGCGCATTCAACACGGAGCAGATTGGTTCGATGAGTCGCATTGTGCTGGGTAAGCTTGAGTGGGCCATCTACCCCCTTGCTACTCCGGCCGCCATCGAGGCAGGCATGAGTGCGCTGTCGGGCTCGGAACAAGTCGCACACAAGAACGTCTCACTGTCGGTGCCGTTCGTCGTCGATGAGGATGAATCCCTCAGGTTGATCATCGGCCCAAGGACCACCATCCAACATGGTCTCGTTACGCCTGAGCCTTCTCCCGGTTGCAAACACGGTGATGAGGACGTAATGTCTCGCTACATGTCAGAAGCGCTCGCATGAAGCGGTCAGAGATTATTTTGACATATCCAAGGACTCGGACCCTGGAGGTCAGAATGAGACAAATGACACGTGAAATCATATGTTTGAGGAAAAGCGGAGATATGGCGCAATTCGGATCGGAGATGAATGATGGACCATGTGTCAAAAGAGTCGATTGATGGTGTTGTTTTTGTTTGGCAGTTCACGATGATACCCCCACCTGATGTTCGCAAACCACGCACTGCACTGCATAAGAGAAGCTAGCTAGTAAATGCTAATATCGAATACGAATGAGCACTATGTGCTACGCTCTACTATACACACTTCCACTCTCGCTGTACACGTGTTTCCAAATAGTCGACAAAAACTACCTCAGTAGTCTGATGACTTGGTGGGCAGGACAGTGGCGCCACTTTCAATAAGAAAGGCGGGTTAGCTCGACGGGAAGAAGCGAAGCTACCCCGCAACAAGAAGGGGAAGCTGTCGGGGTAAAAGCAGCAGCAGCAGTGTGATTGATCGTTGAGGTTGCTTTCACAGGTAAGAAGCCACCTACGGCAGCTTGAACATCTGCTCCTCCTCTCACTTCTCCTCTTTCCTTTCCCCTGTCCATCCTCTTTGTGTTGCATATACCCCTCACATACCTCATCATCCAACTGTAGTCAAGTCATGTCTGCAGCAGCTACAGCAGTTCCCTCGCGTGAGCGTCAGCGTCGACCGTCAACATCGGCCCCTGTTTCCGAGCTCCAAGGGCCCATTGGTCCAGCTGGAGTCTCCCGGCCCAAGCACAAGCGTACCATTACCGGATTCGGTGCTTCTGATATCAAGAGCGTCGAGGCCGAGATTCCCGATGAACAGAAGACTGCGTGAGTGAACAGCCCGCACAACCCGAGACACTGTATTGACGTGGTCCTGTAGCTGGAAGAAACACGTATGATGATGACCATGGCCGATTGTCCCCTCGACGTGTGGCTAACACGCAGCAGAGTGCTTCCAAATTCACCAACAAGGAGGACTTTGAGGTAACGACAGCCGTCTCATAAACAAGGCTCGACAGAAATCTGACCCAAGTCATAGGCTGCGACGATTCGCCACATAGAAACTACCCTTGCTCGATCACTGTACAACTGCGATGAAGAGTGTGTGCCCCGGCGGTCGAATGAGGAACGAAGAGGTTGGCTAAGACATATCGCAGCGCCGCATACGGTGGAACGGCATTGGCGTTCCGTGATCGCCTGGTCATCGACTGGAACAAGACGCAGCAGGCCCACACGTTTGCTGACCAGAAGCGCGTATATTGTGAGATTGACCTTGTCGGCGTTTGTCTGGGATTCCGCTGACAGACCAAGATCTCTCTCTCGAATTCTTGATGGGACGCGCTCTCGACAATGCCATGCTGAACGTCGGCTTGAAAGATGTTGCAAGAGGTACAGAATCCCGTTCCGTTCCGAAGGCCTGGCTGACCCGGATGTAGAGGGTCTCGCAGACCTTGGCTTCCGCATGGAAGATGTCATTGGCATCGAGCGCGATGCTGCTCTCGGAAACGGAGGTCTCGGCCGTCTTGCTGCCTGCTTCTTGGACAGTCTGGCGTCGCTCGACTACCCCGCGTGGGGCTACGGGTTGAGATACAGATACGGAATCTTCAAGCAAGAAATCATCAATGGATACCAAGTCGAGGTTCCCGATTACTGGCTCGACTTCAACCCATGGGAGTTCCCCAGACACGACGTCACGGTTGACATTCAGTTCTACGGCAACGTCCGCAAGTACAATGATGACAACGGAAAGCAGGTATCGGTGTGGGAAAATGGCATGATAGTGACTGCAAATGCCTACGACGTGCCCATCCCGGGCTACAGCACGCCTACCACCAACAACCTGCGACTGTGGTCCAGCAAGGCGGCCAGTGGCGAATTCGATTTCCAGAAATTCAACTCGGGTGAATATGAACAATCTGTGCACGATCAGATGAGTGCCGAGACCATTTCGGCAGTCTTGTACCCCAACGACAAGTAGGTGGCCACAAACAGCCAATTTCCACGACGCCATGCTGACCTCGGCATAGCCTTGACCGTGGCAAGGAGCTTCGTCTCAAGCAACAATACTTCTGGTGCGCCGCCTCGCTCCATGATATTGTTCGTCGTTTCAAGAAGTCCAAGAAGGCTTGGAAGGAGTTCCCCAGTCAGATTGCCATCCAACTCAACGACACGCACCCGACGCTTGCCATCCCCGAGTTGCAACGCATCTTGGTTGATCAGGAGGGCCTTGACTGGGACGAAGCCTGGAACAGTAAGTCTAGAGCGCCCATCATCCGCCCACACTCGGTGCTGACCCTTTTCAAGTTGTCGTCAACACTTTCGGCTACACCAACCACACCGTCATGGCAGAGGCCCTCGAGAAGTGGTCCGTCCCACTGGTACAGCACCTCCTGCCTCGTCACATCGAGATCA
Source organism: Aureobasidium zeae (assembly GCA_017580825.2). Lineage (NCBI taxonomy): Eukaryota > Fungi > Ascomycota > Dothideomycetes > Dothideales > Saccotheciaceae > Aureobasidium > Aureobasidium zeae. The sequence continues at coordinate 129,087 of JAGFJS020000033.1, forward strand.
TCTACGAGATCAACATGCACTTCCTGCAGTACGTCGAACGCACCTTCCCCAAGGACCGCGAAATGCTGTCGCGCGTTTCCATTGTCGAGGAGTCCAGCCCAAAGATGATTCGAATGGCCTTCTTGGCAATCATTGGCTCTCACAAGGTCAACGGCGTCGCAGAGCTGCACTCTGATCTGATCAAGACAACCATCTTCAAAGACTTTGTCAAGATCTACGGCCAAGACAAATTCACAAACGTCACCAACGGCATCACTCCGCGCCGCTGGCTGCACCAGGCCAACCCCAAGCTGTCTGAGCTCATTGCCTCCAAGCTTGGTGGCTATGACTTCTTGAAGGATCTCACTCTGTTGCACAAGATCGAGGCTTATGCCGACGACAAGGACTTCCGCCACGCGTTCCAGCAGATCAAGTACGCCAACAAGGTTCGCCTTGCCAAGTACATCAAGGAGACCACTGGCGTCTCGGTCAATCCAGCTGCGCTATTCGACATTCAGGTGAAGCGTATCCACGAGTACAAGCGCCAGCAAATGAACATCTTTGGCGTCATTCACCGCTACCTGGCTCTCAAGGCCATGACTCCAGAAGCGAGGAAGAAGGTCCAGCAGAGAGTCTCCATCTTCGGTGGCAAGGCTGCTCCTGGCTACTGGATGGCCAAGTGCATCATTCATCTCATCAACGAAGTTGGCAGAGTCGTCAACAATGACCCCGACATTGGCGATACTTTGAAGGTCATCTTCATCGAGGACTATAACGTGTCAAAGTGTGAGATTATCGTCCCTGCTTCCGACATCAGTGAGCACATTTCAACTGCCGGTACCGAGGCTTCGGGCACTTCCAACATGAAGTTCGTTCTCAACGGCGGTCTGATCATTGGTACTTGCGATGGAGCCAATATTGAGATTACGAGAGAAATTGGTGAGGACAACATCTTCTTGTTCGGCAACTTGTCCGAGGACGTCGAGGATATTCGCCACCAGCACACGTACGAAGGTGTCTTGATCGATGACGGCCTTCAAAAGGTGTTTGATGCCATTAACGGTGGCATGTTTGGTCACCAGGATGAGTTCAGGTCCCTCATCAACACGGTCGTAAATCACGACCACTGGTTGACATCTGCCGACTTTGCCTCGTATTGCAAGACCCACGAGACCATTGACGAGGCTTTCAAGGATCAGGAATCCTGGCTTCACAAGACCATCCTGGCAGTCGCCCGCATGGGCTTCTTCACAGCCGAGTAAGTCTGCCTTGCACTCTGCCATACATGCCCCAAGCTGACACTTTTGACTAGTCGTTGTATCGAGGAGTACGCAGAGATGATCTGGAACGTTGAGCCTCAGAGGGTGAAGAACGGTGGTGCCTAAGATGTCAAAGGATAGAACTCACGAGCCGGAGACATAGACAAGATACAGAGTGGTAGAGACATTTGTTTTTTCTTAATCTGTTATATCCTTTGACTGTTCGAGTTGGCCTGGCAGATTTGCACCGTCAAAGATCCTCTTCTGCAGTTTCACAAGCTTATATATACAGCCACCGTTTGAGATTGGTTTTGCAGTAGCCGAATATACGTGCTCGCGGAAGGCTCGATGGCAATAGTGCATAGAATATCTATCTGCATCCAGGTCGTCAGCTTGAGCACACTAGTAGGCTTATATTTCAAGAGACCGGGAATAAATTCCGTCGACTCTGCGACAAGTACGCGGAACTTCGCGGCAATAACTGTCACAGCAATTACGGCGTGCCGCGGCCACCGAGAACGTTGTTGGTTCAGAACTATGCAGATGTCGTCGAGTACATGACGGTCCTGCTGTCTCTGCCGTACAAACATTAATGAGCTCCGGTGTTCACTCATTGTTCCACTCCTGGCTTGACTGATATTCAGAAGGGTTCTTTTGTTACTGGCCATCTCGACCTTCAGATTCCCGATATTTTCAAGGACTAGAAAACCGACCATCATGCATATTTACAAGATACTAGCCGTCGTCTGTACAGCGATCGGCTCGTCATCTGCCAGGGCCTCTGGTCAAGCAACCAACTTCGATCTCGGCCCCAAAGTCGCCTTCAAACATGGCTGTAATGAATTTTGTCAAGCAATCCTGGAAACTACAAACGCAGTAGATCTAGAGGTTGTCGGGACGAACTTTGATCAGGGCTTCTATGCCACGGCAGAATCATTCGATACTTCCTCGCCCGGAGACTTGTTGAAGGTAGAACCTCTTGATGCCGAGTTACTCGACATTCCTGCCGGTATCGCTGCGTTTCGCTTCCAATATACCTCGATCGATATTGATGGCAGTAACGCTCCTGCAAGCGGTCTTATAATGGTCCCTTTTGCAACCCCTAATCAGGGTAACGGACGCTTCCCTTTGGTAGCGTACGCTCACGGGACAATTGGCCAACATCATGGCTGCGCCCCCTCATCTAGCCCCAATCTATTTGACTATATCAGTTGGAGCCCACTGTTGCTCGAAGGTTACGCCGTGGTTGCAACTGACTACGTTGGGCTCGGAACCAACCACACTGCGCACAAATACCTCAGTCTTACTGCTCACGCGAACGATATTTACTACTCTGTTCAAGCCGCACGAAAAGCTTTTCCCGGTGTGTTTACAGACAAATGGATGAGTGTTGGACATTCGCAGGGCGGTGGTGCGGTCTGGAAATTGTCTGAACATCCTCGCGTACAGGACGCTCATTCTGGATATATCGGCACCGTGTCTATTGCTCCTGGAGTCAATGCGCTTGATCTGGCAACTACCACGTACGACAAGATCCTTCCTCGAGAGGACTTCCACGACTTTGTGATCGCCGCCGAGTTCATGTTCATCATGAATGGTCTCACAGCCGCGTATCCCGACTACAATCTTCCCTGGACAGCCAAACCGCTAAAGAAAAGACTTCGCTACGCGGAACTCGCCCAGTCATGTGCCATAGCAACTCTAGGTCTTACTCTCGACCTTGAGAGAGAAGAACTCGTTGTCATGGACGGCATGCATCCAAAAGACGACAAAACACTCCAAGAATGGACTGCTCGAAATGCTCCGGCTCAGGGCGCAAAAGCCTCCATGCCTTTACTGGTTATCCAAGGTCTTAACGATACATCGATTCTTTCCGAATGCACTGCTCGCGCTTTTGAGAATGCAACTTCTGCGGGCAATAAAGTGCGTCTGGTGGAGTATCCCGGGCTTGATCACTCGGCCACCACTGCTGCGAGTGCACCTGTTTGGCTGAAGTTCATTAGAGAACAGTTCTCTGACCATGGCGCTGCTTTCGAGGCTGGGAGGCATACAATCAAGCCGTTCAATCTGACGGTGGCCAAGACGCCGCTTGATACCGATTTTTTGGATCAAGCGGTGGGGTTTTCTCAGGAGTTTGGCGTTGAAGACGAGGAAGTCCGGTCTTTGCATTCTGAGCGCGTTGATGCTGCTCAGCAGGTTGCCATGGCTTGATGGCTGTCTGGATACATATTCATGAGAAGACTGGGGTTGGTTGACCGCATGCTTCAAGTGTTTGAGCGTCGCATCGCTTTGGAATTTCTGTTCTAGCTCTGCTGTACATACAAGATATCCTTGCTTTCACCAACCATGTTCATTCTCAGAAGCTACCAGGCTGTCGGAGATTAAACCAAGGCGATCTCACATACAGGACGCAAAAAATAGTAAGTTCTAACTGCGGCACTCGGATGTCTTGTGATTCAGAGAGTGATAGCCGAACGACGATCTTAGTGAGCAATCAACTTTGTTTGCGTAACAGGCCCCCTGCATCAACGTCGAATAATTGCTGATCCCCCATTTGACAAGGGGTTTGCTCTGCACTGTAGTCTGTCGAGGATCGGGAGGTTGGACCAATCCGGAAGGACCGGGGGGATTGATAGACTCGGCTTTGCTCGTGTGTCGAACTCATAGCTGCTTAGGACCGGTGGCTTGAGAGACTGTTAAGAAGACGAGTATGCCTTGGCAAGGACGACTGTTGCAAAATTGGCGGTTGACTGTCACGTCGCGAAAAACTTGTCCAAAAGTCAAAGCATTGAGGAAGCATTAGTGGGAAAAAGACTGGTGTTCAGAGCAGGGGGATGTGCTGCTCTCCTCTCCTCTGTCTCTCTGTCTCTCCAGATTTGAGCTCCAGCCACAGGGCGGTTCCCTGGATGATGTGTAGATCAAATTAAAGGCGGTGATCACACGGGTGGTTGTGCAGAAGAAGGCTTGGATTTTGGTGGCTTGCCTGGATGGCCAGACAACTCGGCCGGCTCGTGAGTGACAAGAGTTCCGCATCCATGACGTCATTCGAAACGTCCTCATCTCGTGCGAATGGAAGTGAATGGTTTCTCAACAGGGCGAGATTTGGATGCAGCTGGAGAAGAAAATGTGTACGGGCAGCGAGCTGGAGAAGATGTAGATCTTTGTGAGTTCATTTAATCAATAATATCCCTCAGAGCTCATGCATGTTGTTGTTGGAATGATTTGCGCATCGAGGCTCTGACGATCCCCCGGTGTACAGGGCAACGGTGATGACGTATAGTTCAATAACCCCCAAGCCATCCATTCTTCAAGAAGCGCTTCGCATCTTTCCCGACTTCCATCTTCGCCTCTTTCCAGCACACAAATCCAGCCCATCTACTATTCATCCACCTCCCAAACCCATCACCGTCCTACTACCGCAATCATGCACCGCACATACTCCATGCGCCAGTCGCGCGCGCCCACGGCGTCGCAGATCCAGAGCCCTCCTCCCCCGGCTTCCTCGACCAAGTCGGGCAGATTCTTCGGCAAGAGCAACATTGGTGAGATTTGCCACACTGACCCTGCTCTTTCCATGTCACATCTAACACGCGACAAAAGGCCACACTTTCCGCAGAAATGCCGCTGGTGCTTTCGGACCCGATCTTGCCAAGAAGCTGTCGCAACTGGTCAAGATGGAGAAGAACGTCATGCGCTCCATGGAGCTTGTCGGCAGAGAGAGAATGGAAGTCGCAGTAAGTACAGACTTTGCAATGGCAGGGTCGAAGCTTTGATTGCTGACGACCCGCAGCAACAACTTAGCATCTGGGGTGAAGGACTTGACGACGACGTCTCTGATGTCACGGACAAGCTCGGGGTCTTGATCTACGAGATTGGCGAGCTTGAGGACCAGTTCGTCGACAAGTACGACCAGTACCGTGTGACCATCAAGAGCATCCGCAACATTGAGGCGTCCGTCCAGCCCAGCAGAGACCGTAAGATCTTGGCTCGCCATGTCGACATTGAGCGAGTTGCTGACATTCACCTCGACAGGCAAGCAAAAGATCACTGATCAGATCGCTCAGCTCAAGTACAAGGAGCCCAACAGCCCCAAGATTGTCGTGCTCGAGCAGGAGCTCGTTAGAGCCGAGGCCGAGTCCCTCGTCGCCGAGGCGCAGCTTTCCAACATCACTCGCGAGAAGCTCAAGGCTGCCTTCACTTACCAGTTCGACGCTCTCCGTGAGCACTCGGAGAAGCTCGCCATCATCGCTGGCTACGGCAAGCACCTCCTCGAGCTCATTGACGACACCCCTGTCACCCCTGGAGAGACCAGAAACGCCTACGACGGCTACGAGGCCAGCAAGGCGTAAGTTTTGTTGCACAGCGTACATGATCTAGCGCAGAATGCTAACAGCCTTGTGCAGAATCATCCAGGACTGCGAAGACTCGCTCACCAACTGGGTCCAGCAGAACGCTGCCGTCTCGTCTCAGCTCTCTACCCGTACCCGCACTCTGTCTCAGCGCCGCCGCAACCGCCACCAGGGCGAGGCCGTCGATCTTGCTGGCCAGGACGCTCCTATGGAGAACCGCGAGAGCGGTCTCTGGATTCCCGCCAACGAGCACCACAACGCTGGCGCCTATGAGGACGATGAGGACGATGAGGACGAGACCAGCGTTGCCAACGCTTCGGTCCGCGGCCGCGAGGAGGAGAGAACTGCCGCCTAAGCGCCGTCCTCTAGCCTCTAATTTTCTTCTTCGATCGCGTGGTTGGGCATGATACCCTGTAGCCCTCCTATGTTCCAAGTATGGCGGTAATTTTTCCTTATTCTGCAGTTTCCTTTTCTTGGTTACGAGCTCACAAGGGCTTGGTCACGATGGGCATGATTTGACGTGATGACCGTTATTCTACCTTAGCACCCTATCTTAATGATATATTACGGACAGTGGATGTTCTTCGTCCTCTCGCCTAAACAGCTTCTTTCCAGGCGCCTTTGAATTTAGTAAAGACAATAGCCTCACTCTCCAACGGGTCCATGAGCCTGTAACACACGCAGTGAATTGGTGGCTTTAGGGGATAATTCTGCCTTTGTATCTCGAAATCAAAATTTGCCCTGTCCATAGCGATATCCAATGTGACCTAATCGTTCCCACAATCCGGAAGTTCCTCCAGACTCCACGGTGACGTTTAGGCCGGTCATCCCTCTTCCAATCCCCGCGTCTTGCGTACCTATCCTGTCTAGCACCGGAGCGCCTTGGGGAGCTGGATGGAGATGCATGCATGAGATTTGTCGTCATGATCGATGATCGGATGAGCAGTAGGTAAACAGATAGATAGGAGAAGCTCCCGCCGATTTGGGAGCTCTGAAGTTTCCACTTTGTTCCTCCTCTCCCCCCAATCAACGAGCTACAATCAAGCATGGCTCTCACATTGGATAAGATTGTATGTATTCCCCCAGCTTCATGGAGTAGGGGCTACCTTTTCGAGGCTGTCTACGGCCAGTAAACCACGAGAGAAGCAGAGTGCTAACAAGAGACGCCAAACAGCTCCTACGTAAGCCGAACATCCAGAATGGCATGCTATGGAGCTAGAAGGAGTTGCAACATAGCTATGGGTTGCCCAAGGATTGAGCTGACTTGAGCTTCAGACGGATACTGCTGGGGCAATGCTTTCTGGTATGCCTCTCGAGGAGCCTGCCGTGTCTGGGACCCTCTCATGGTGATTGGCTGTGCGTATCTCCAAACCCACTCCGATTGCTTCAATCTCTGCGAGCTGACATGTATTCAGGGTTCCGTCCCCCGGTCGAATCGCACCTCAACCCCACTGGTAAGAACCTCGCACCTTCCGAATGACTGTCAAAAAAAAAGAGAGTCGGACACTGAATTGCGCATTCTCGTACGCGAACAGATCTCGAGATTTACAACGTCAAGACCGACGGCTGGTGCTTGATCTCCCTGGCCGGGTCTCTGCTGGTCCTCTCCCGCGCATACTCCAAAGGCGGCATCAGCAAAAACTACTCGAGGGCATTCATTCTCGTCTCCGTCTTCCACCACATCACTACTATGGCCGGAGCTTATGAGCACTACAAGCTGGACAGCCACTACACAAAGGCCATGTGGATCGGCGTTTGGGTCAATGCTTTCCTGACGGCAGTTGGCGGCGTGGTGTTGGCAGGCTTGGGAAGCGATCAAGTCTCGAGATCCAAAATCGCTTAGAGCTTTTGAGGTAATGATATGCTGGACATTGCTGCGATATGGCGAAACGACGAAGAAGACCGCAAAAGAGCAGCCATATGCATATAAGCATAATATATAGTAGAGTATTATACACTTTTATACAAAGCGTGTGAAAGATACGAATGGGGAATGCTTGGCGGGAAACGGTCGAAGAATAGTGGGCGCACACCCTCCGGGTCTCTTGACCGTGCCTGAACCATCAATATCGCATTGTCATGGACCATGGCCTTCGTCTCTCATTCACAGCCAAGCAGAAAATGAATCCCAGCCAGTCGCTGCCCTGACCAGGAGTCGGATATGAAGGCCGCAAAACATGGCTTGAGTCTGGAGCCGTCAACGGCTATATTCCTCTTTGCTCTCGCCCACTTTGCACTGCTCACGTCTCGAAACCGTTTTATCTCTTGACGTGAAAGTATTGATAGAGGCGTATATTATTTGTATCTAGGCTCCCGATTCCGTCGAGTGTTCTTGCAGCAAACTCGAAAGTGCCGTGAGACATTGCTAGATTAAACGTGCTTATCCAGCCTTTAACGGTATGTGTCAGTTCTCTCTCTCTCTGAAAGGCTTCTGGAATGCTTTCCTTGATCATGTCCTCACGATTCAGTAGCAAAGCTAGTCTCATGTCTGCATCGAGGTACATGTATATAACTAGACGGCCCTTTGGCCCAGGGTGTAGGTTCTTCACTTTCTATCATTCCACATCAAACACCTTCTTTTACACCAAACCAGACAATACCATCAAATCCACTCTTTTGATCCAAACACCGGTCTCTATCTACCGATAACCAAATCCACCCCCGACCACAACTCTCATTCCATCAAGATGCACTTCACAAGCACTCTCGTCCTCCTCGGCGCCGCTGCCGCATCAGTAAACGCCGCAGCCGTGTCACCCCAATACCTCACCATCGGCGGCATCAACTCCAACACGCCCTCAGGCATCAGCTCACCCGCCTACTCGGTAATCTCGTTCCCCATCACCGACTCCAAGAACAAGGCCTCAACCACCTGCACCGTGAAATGGGACTGGACCAAGAAGCCGTCCACCAACTGGACACCCTGCAAGGACGACACTTTCTCGGTCAAGGTGGTCAACTTCAAGTCGGCCAGCGACTTTGCGCTCGATCTGCAGCACCAGTACAACACCAAGACGGGCAAGAAGTGCGCTAATGCCAAGGGCACGGGCTGCACTACTACGCTTGCTCAGACCGCTATCACCAAGAGTAATGCGGGCTTTGCTAGCTATTGCGGCGCTTCGGGCGCGTGTGGCGCGGTTAGCAAGAAGCAGATCAAGGTTGCCGTTGCTTCGTCCAAGACTGGCTCTCAGTAGTAGTTTGGGAGGAGGGTCTTTCTTCTCTTTTTCTCTATGAGCTTGTTTTGTTGCACTGTGATGGGTGTCTTTAGAGAAAGCTATTCTGCTTTTTTTCCTGTTGCATGTCGCTCCTTTTTTCATTTTTTATATCATGACTTTGAGGGGGGAGATTCTTTATGGATCTTCATCTCTTTTTCCTTTGTTTTTTTTTTTTGTGATCTTTATTTAGATAATCAGTAATACACCTTTTCTCTAAACTATTTACGATGTGCTTCTCCTTTCTCTTCTTCTCCTTCTCTCGTTTATAGGGTTTCCTCCTTCTTATAACCGGACGATGGTAAGTAGACTAGGTAATTCTATTCTTTAATCTGGCTGGTTAACCGAATTATCACGAGAGTCGAAGTAACCTCATATAGACAAGCAAAAATCAAAAAGAATTGAATCCAGTGTAATCAACAATGTGTCTGCTAAATGCCATCTGTAAATTATAATGATATTTTATAATACAGTATACAGCTTGTTTTTCATTCCTTACTCGCTACTAAAACTGGTTGTTAGGAATATTGGATATAAGTAAGTTTTCTAAAGAACAATTTCGCTATATTGATCTATAGCAACAAAACAAAAATCTAGGAGAGAGAAGAAGAGAGGTTAGAAAGGTGTATATACCTGTGTGAGCCTTTCTAGGTCAGGGTGACCATTGTGGTATCGCAGAGGAAAAAAAAGAAGAAAAAAGAAGAAAAAAGAAAAAAAGAGAAAAAAGAGAAAAAGAGAAAAAAAAAGAAAAAAAGAAAAGAAGAAAAAATCGGCTTATGACGTAGATTTCCTATAGCTTTGTTTTATTTTACGCGCTGGGGCTGCACCCTGCTGTTGCTGCTTGCAAGCCACCACCCGCAAATATATTTACAAAGATCTTTCTACCGATAGATCACAAAAAAGGAAAAGAAAAAAAGAAGGCTCTCAGATATATATATATATTGCTCTCCTCTCGATCGGAGGAAGATCTCCAAACCTACAAAACACACGCCAAAATCCTCTCTAATATCAACATCAGCCGGCGTTCAAGACTTTTTGGTCTCCCAATTTATTGATTCATCGCCAAAAGAAAAATCAATCGATCAAAGCCGAGAAATAGAGCAAAAAAACAAAACAAAAAACAAAAACAAAACAACAAAAAAGAAAACCCCTACAGAGAGGGAAAAGCCAAAGAAACATCATGGCATCAACAAACAACAATAACAATAACCGCCCGCACGCCATCCCAAGATCCAGGTTAAGCGCATCCAGAACAACAGCAACAGCAACGAATGCTGCGTCGTCAACGCGAAACAACAACAACAATAATGCCGACACGACGACGAGATCCGGATTCTTCGGCGGCAAACAAGAAGAAGAGGAAATAATACCCTATGAAGAACGCGAGATACGGGATTCGGCGGCGCGTGTTTTGGCCAACTCGGAATTGCTTACTTGGTTGAGCAAGAGGAGGAACGAGGTAAGAGACCCCCTCCCCCTTCCATTTTTTTCTTTTTCTTTCTTTTTTTTTCTTGCTGCTTCCCTTTTTTCTTTTTTCTTTGAAATCTTCTTAGTGTAATTTTGTTGCTCTTTTATTTCTTCGCTATCAGTTTCTTCGTTCTTTCCCCTCCCTGTCAAAAAGAAAGACCAACCAAGAGCCATCAAGGAGCGGAGCTAAGGAAAATAAAAATATAGTCAGTACTGCAAACGCGAATATACTGCCACGCCAGAGCGGCAGGTCTGACGGACGAATCCCTGCGCTTCGATAACAAAATGGACATGAGCGTGGAAAAAGAAAAGGAAAAAGACGGCGATGGGTCGTCACGTCGCGTGTCTGGCTCGGCTAGGAACCCGGCCTCACCGGCGGCCGCGGTTGGTAGCAAGAGAGACAAGGATAGGGAAAGGGAGAGAGGAGGTAGACGGAGCATTGGGTCTGCCAGATGAGGAAAGGGGTGTGTTTTGCAAGGCGCAGAAGAGATTTATGGGATATGCCTTTCTTTTCCCCTCGTCTGCCGAGATAATGATATTGTATTAAGGGGTTCTATCTCTCGTCTTTGTGACGAGATTTCATTTTTTTTCAAGTTTTCATTTTCTTTTTTTCTTTTTATAGAATGCTTATCTGAGAAAGAACTATTGTCGTTGAAGACGCTCTTATCATGAATCTAGTCAAGAGACCGCGAGGCCACTCACCTCATTAAGCCCCTTAGGAAGCTCTGCCTGTTCCTTCACCCCACCATACTTGCCTTGCGGCCCATCGAGATGTGCATCCAAAACAGCGCAAACACCGCCCTTGACCGCTTCAACCGCCTCTGGAAGCAGTTTTGCCAATTCCTCCACCGTGCCGGCGTGTCCGGCCCAACATTTCCCCCCTGATGCTGCTTTGGCTATTCCTGCATAGTCTGGAGTTGGCGCGAACGAGATGTTGAGTTCTTCGTTGGAGACTTTGCTGCCTTCGCCGTCTGGGTGGACCAGGAGAAGAGATTTTCGTGGTGCGTTCCAACCTGTCTGACGTTAGCTTTGAGTCTTGCATAGCTACAGTGATGTGGGGTTGGTTACCCTTATTGTTGAGCACAATCGTCAAGATTGGGATATTGTAGCGCTGAGCAATCCAGTAGACCGAGCCAGGGACACTGAAAAGATACGTGCCGTCGCCGACAATCTGGCACACGAACCTGCCTTTGCCGCCATTCTCAAAATCAGTCGCCAGCTTGATGCCCAGAGCACCACCTCCTGACCAGCCTAGTCCGCCGCCGCCACAGTTGATCCAGGATCCTGGCAACGTGGCCTGTATCTGATCTGCAACGAAGAATGTGTTCGTGACAGCCTCTATGGCAAATATGGTGTCTGTGGGGCACGTATTGCGTACCTGGCTGATCAGGTATGAGCAGCCGTACGAGCCGTCTGGATTGGGCCGGGCCTGATCAGCGATGGCTTGCAGACGCTGCCTGTGCGAGTCCTGGAGTTCGGCCCATTTTGCCTCATACTTGATATCCTTGATTTCCACCGGGAAGGTAGACTTGATATGCTCGGTGATTTGGGTTATAGCAGTCTCGGAATCTACTCGATACCTGGCCAATGCATTGATGTAGAATACCGGCATTTGCTGCTTCAGAGGATCCCCATCCAGGTGAATGATCCTGGCATCGTCTTTGGGCTTACATTGAGTAGGAATCCAGGGGACATCGCAATCCAGCACTATAATGACGTCTGCGGTCTTGATGTTTTCTTCGTTGCCGTAGCGGAGACCTAGCCATGCTGGGTGGTCGGCAGGGAAACACATGTCACTGCCACCCGTGTCCAGCACTTTGAGTCCCTTGATTGTGTTGGCCAATCCAACGAGCGCTCCCACGGCATTGTGATTGCGTCCACTGTAACCAGTTATGATCAAGGGCGACTCTGCTTCAACCAGAAGACGTGCAACCTTTTCCACCTGTTTCGATGTCAAGGCGCTTGGCTCAACTGCCGTCCAGTGCCGTTGGTCGAGCTTGTAAGGCTCAATTTCCTCTTCCATGGCTTCACGAGCGCCGGCGAGATAGACGGGTCCCTTGGGCTCGCTAGTGGCAAAAGCCAGCGCTCTGTTGACCAATTGCTTGACATTGGCTCCGCGTTTGATTTCTCCCGTGTAGCGGCAATACTGAGCAACAATCTGCTTCTGGTCCGGCACATCTTGGATCCAATGGATATACTCAGTCCTCGAGCCACGATACTCACCCTCAATGGTATATGGAGAGAGACCGGCAAATATGAGCACAGGCGCCCTTCCGCAGGACGCGTTATGAACAGCAGCTCCCAGGCCTTGTGTACCCACATCAACATGCACGATAACGCATTGAGGCTTATTAGTGAGTCTTGCGTAGCCGTCCGCCAGGCTCAAAGCCACCATCTGGAGCTATGCATCAGCTGAAGGACTCAATTGATGCTCCTTGGATCCGTACCTCATTGGGACATGTTATGATGCGAGGAAAGTTGCCTTGCTTCTCGTTCTGCCCCTTGACAATTGCTTCGATGATGCTTGGATGATCGGAGCCGAGATTGACAAAGCAATGCGTGATGCCAGCCTTGAATCTACCTTAGTAGCTACTTCAGTTCAGGAAACTCGATGAACGTACCTCCCATATTGCCTCAAAGAATGCAAACGAGGCTGTATATACCCTAATACGTGTGAGCCAGAGTTCCCGGACTACATGTCGTGTTCACGGCTACATACATGATTCTTCCCTGGGAGAGCCAGTGATTATTTGAGCTTGAATCCCGTAGGCGGTAACCAAACGGACTACGTTACCAAAGATCGAGATGTCTTTGAAGGAAAATCAGACCTTAAGTGCCACGGATACAAGTAGCATCATGGTATCCATGTCCCATGTCATAACCCCGCTCGGTAAGTGATGGCCCCGGACTCGGGAGCCCCACTTTGTCTCGGCCTCAGGCAGGCACCAATGGTGCCTTGAGTTTGTAACAGTTTATAACTAGTTTTTAACATGTTAGTTAGTAACTCCTGTTACTTTGCACCAATCTTGAGATTGTAACAGGCTACTTATCTCATACGTTATCATTTCTACGACTACAACAGCTAGCAGTATGCACAACCCCGAAAGGCCTTTGATTTATGCTCGCCGATGCCGTCAGTCCGTCCTTTGTTTTGAATTCAGTCAAGATAGCGAGTTTTCAGAGCTATAACACATACCAAAATGTTATGCCCGATTCAATCCCAAGTCTGTACCAAAAGTGACCAGAAACGCTGCCAAAATCAGACTTCGACGGTATCACGCCAGGCTGTACAGGGGCGCGGCATATCATCGGGGCTACAAACTAGTTTTTAACTGTTTATTAACATGTTATAAACTAGTTACTAGCCTACTGAGTTAGTAACTGAAAACAAGGCTAGGCACCATGGCGTGCACGGTGCAGGGATGCAGAGTCGATGGAGAGCGGCTGCTTGAAGAATGAACAACTATTTTTTGTAATACCAATCTACCTCATCCCCTTCTTTCCGCCAATTAACATCTATCGAACAACCGCGAAAGCTCCACTTCTATACACAAAAATGAATGACCATACTAACAACTATACAGCGTATATGCTAGATAGGGAAATCCAGCAAGCCATGCGTTTCACCTAACCAGCCTTATTTATCTTTGAGGGTGCTTGTGTGATGTTCTCACCAACTTTTCACAAGCAGCATAAGCTGCGGAATGCGCCTCTAAGTGGACGGACCAGAAATGCTAGAACTGCGTGTAGTTCTGTTCGCACTCAACTCCTCTTCAAGCAGGCGAACCTTGCCAAGTCTAGCAGCAGGCAACCATTGGTCCTCTGGCATGAACCACCAAGAAAGCAAGGCAAAGATGGTGATGGCGCCGAAGATGACGGGCGAGTAGTTGAAGGTTTCGCCAGTAACAGGGAATGAGAGAGGAGAGAAAAGGACTGCTGCGAGGTACATGTTCCAGATGAACGCAACAAAGTTCATGGGGCGAGACCAGCGGCCTAAGGACCAGGGAGCGTTCTTGAATTCACCAGGAGTCAGGAAAGTGCGACCAAAGCAGATGAGAGCATAAGCCGTGATGGTCGGGACACCAGCAGCTGAGACCAATGATGCAAAGGCCGTGGCCGAAGGGATAATGGTGCAAAGAAGTAGCGCGGCAACAATCAACATGACAGTGACCGCATTTCTCGGCTCCTTCTTATCCGAGACGGCAGAGATCCATCCGGAAAAGGGCAAGACACCGTCGCGAGCAACGGCCCAGATCAATCGAGAAGAAGCGACACCGCTGACTGTCGTGTTGAAGATGAGACCAAGGATGCACACAATGTTCATGACAAGGTGTCCACCTCTGCCCATGGCCTGGGCGTAGATACCAACGAACGGCTGAGGATAGTCGAAGTTGAATTGCGTCAAATCGGGGCAACAGAACAGGAAGAGAATGACCATTGGGAAGCCCATCAGAGCCGAGACCAGGGCAGAGGTGAATATACCTTTGGCCGCGACGACGTTTGCGTTTTGGGTCTCTTCAGATATGTGCCCCGAGGCCTCGAAACCGACAAGAATGCCAGCAGTGACGTAGTAACTCAACATCCAATTCCACACTGGAGGTGCTCCAGTAAGATTGTCTGTGGCCGTGAAAACGAATTTTGCCGATTGGAAACCGTAGGTCTTGGAAACCGCGATTGGAAACCAGATGATGTTGAGCATGAAGTCGAGCACAATCAAAGCAGTCGCAATTCTGAAGATCCATTTGTACGTCTTGGGGTTGAGATAGTTCATGCCGATTGCGATGAAGAGAAGGGCCTCGGACACGATCCATTGCACAGAGCGGAACTTGACGTCAGTAACGTCGGCAATGATCGAAGTCACGTTGAAAACGGAGAGTTCAGAAAGCAAGAAGTTTGCCGTGCTCTGAGCGAGAGAGGCCACAAAAGTGGTCCAGGCCACGGTCGACCACCACGCGACAAGGAAGCCAAAAAGCCTAGCGTACTTGGGCCCACCAGCTTCGGCAGCCCAGAAGTAGATACTGCCAGCAGCAGGTAGAGCAGAGCAGATCTCTGCCAATACTGCGGCAGTAATCATGGTGAAGAACATAGTGACCACGTATGAAGACCTGGAAAGATCAGTACACAGGAATTGACGAGACATGGGAAAAAACATACCAGTAGGCTGCGGGACCTCCAGCCTCGATACCAATGTAAAAGGTGGCACGGATACCGCCAATGACATACATGGCAGCTGCAGCTATGTTAGAAGCGTGTACTGATAATGCGACTGATGTGCTGTACCAAAACTAGCGGAGAAACTCTCTGCAAACTTCCATTGGCGGTGCAAAGACTGCATACATGTTAGAATAAAGCCTCTTGACAAAAAATCTGGCAGATGTACTCACTTGCTTGTAGCCGAGTGCATTCTGCCCTGTATTAGGTCAAATGTTCTCTTAGAGGCAGAAAGGGAGAATCGAGAAAGGCCGATTTTGAGAGTCATAGCATCTCCTTACGCGTCTGTAAAGACGATCAAGTTCGTGCGGTTCTTCTCAACCCAATACCGTCCCAAGGCCTACAAGAGGCAGAGGGAGCATTGGGTGCCCGCGTGCAGTGACTCTAATTGCTGTGTTGTATGAACCGATCTTCTTGGCCTGAACTCACCTATGGCCATGATGCGCGTATTGGAGATTGCTTTTTTGACTCATCTGTTTCGTGCGTTTCGAGATTCTACTTTGTCTCTCATACCAAGTAACGCTCGTCGGAATCCATGCTCGAGGTTTCCTCAAAGTCGGATTGCAGAGGGTTCTGCGGTGCAGCAGCGACGACGCCGCCGCGGTGCTTCATCTCGGTCGACATGATTGTGAGCCTGAGGGGCAGTCAAGTTGATATGGTGAGTGGCGAAAGCGATGTTGGAAACACACAGCAAAAGAAGGGACTTTGCCTCGTAATTATAATTTTCTCGCCCTCCTCTGATGTGATCGCATCTTCCGTTCGTCGGCCCGTTGCCGAGGTCGGATGAGTTTTCACTCAATGTTAAAGCCACGTGCGATAATTAGTTATTTCGTCTTTGACTGGTCACCACGACTGCTCTTTCAAATACTCATCATGTTCACTTCCAATTCTATACGACAATACAGGCAGCTTTTAGACGTGTAGGCAAGTAAAAATATAGTAATCAGGCCAGGAGCCATGAATCGTCATGATGCACGGATTTTGAGTTTCAAGATGAGCCTCCATCCAGACACCTCAGCCGTGTCTTGTTATTGCTTGTTTTCATCGGCGGGCCATCCCCGAAGGCCATTATCAAGTATTTTTCCACCTGTTCATCGACTGAGCGCTTTCATGCATCTACACGCTCATCGCGACCCTTCCCGTTTCCTTAGCTTCACATCTTTTCCGACCTGGCCATCTTATTTTTAACCATCGGGACCATGCGGAAGAACGGGCAACCGTAGATTACATTCATTGCTTGCACATTTCATCAATATGGCAACGCGTGAACACTTCTTCGATATAAACCTGCGACTGGATCGGCCCATCATCGAGAGACCTTCACAATTCACAGACATCGCGGAGAGTCAACCATCTAGTGCTGGCACAGGAGCTCCATGGACGCTTGAGCCTGAACTCAACTCTGGTTCGCGACACACAGCCGCTGAACGAAGACTCGCAAGGCACATTGCACGGGCGCCAGAAGAAAAGAAGTGGTGGAAGTTCACTTTGAGATCTTGGGATGACGACCGGGAACAGGACTGGTGGTTTGCGGGTACAGCCATCCCGCTTCTCGCGGCAACTCTGGGTAAGTCAGATCATCATGCTTCTCGCGACCTCGTCCTGCTCCAAGCCCATCTTCATTGCAAAAGTGGCATGGCAAGACAAGGACTTCATAAAAGTGAAAAGCATACAGCTGTAATTCCATGTTGAACTGTTATTGAGGCTCTGAACTCTCATTTGGCTCTTGTTTTACCAGCGATCGTCTTGTCTCCACATAAAACCATGAGAGAGCACTAACATCAGCTCCGTTCATAGGACCTCTTGCTAACGTCTTGTCCATCGCTGCCCTGGTCACATCATGGCGCATGTGCCTAGTCGATGGAGTCGATGCGGCAGAATGTCCATGGGACGGGAAAACCGAGCTTGTTTCTGACCTCGATGGCAAACTATATCCGGATCCTCACTGGTGTTACAATTTGAATATTCTATCTCTGGCATTAGGATTCACTGGAAACATGTTTTTGTTGTTCAACTTTACCAATCGTATCAGATATATTATAGCACTTCCGCTCACTATCGCACTATGGTACGCTGCGACTGCAATAGTAAGTCATCTCTCGATGCTAGACAAGACGCACTTTCTGACATGTGTAGTTGATCGGCATCGAGGTTTCAATGAATGAGTACGTACCACCTCAATCACCCCAACAGACCTATACTCAGGGATTCTGGTACGCTGTGATTGCTGGCGTCCTGTACCTGGTGTGCTCCATGCTGCTCATGGTCAACATGCTGGGGTACTTCCTTGGCCACTATCCACAACGGTTCAATCTCACGGATGCGCAGCGGACACTTATCTTGCAGACGATGCTCTTCTTCATATGGCTCGCTGGAGGCGCCGGCGTCTTCTCACACGTTGAAACCAAATATGGTCAAGACCTGTTCAACTGGTCTTATGTAAATGCCTTGTACTTCTGTCAGGTCACTGTGTTGACTATCGGCTTCGGAGACCTGTACGCCTCAAGCAATGTGGGTCGAGGGTTGGTCATGCCTTATGCTGTTGGGGGCATTATCATGCTTGGTCTGGTCATCACGAGTCTTACGACCTTTGCGACCGAGATGGGCCAGGACAACATTCTCCAGAGGCACATTGAGAAAAGTCGCACAAGGACTCTTGGACGATCAGTCACAAGCCTGGACGAGCTCAAAGAGCGTGAACCGATGCCATTACCACAGCAGGGCACCAGACCAGTGATTTCAGCGCCCTTCAATCCTGTTAATCGTAGCATCGCATTTGCCGATGACACTTCAAAGCCGAAAGAAAGCGATTCAAGCCAGGGGGTTGATGACACGTCAAAGCCGCCGAAAACAAGCGATTCAAATCAGGGTCCCTTGCTCACTGCCTTCAAACGATCTGCAACGATTCCGTTGACGGCGCTCCGAACGACTCGCAAGCCTCGACTACTGCTGCTGAGGGAAGAAAAGGATCGGTTCGCTGCCATGCGTCGCATACAGAACAAGACTCTGAAGTGGAAGAGGTGGTCTGGACTCTGCTTATCGCTCACGGCTTTTGCTATACTGTGGTGTATCGGTGCCTTGGTGTTTTGGCATGCCGAGCGTCGGGTACAGGGAATCACCTATTTCCAGAGTTTATACCTCTGCTGGGTATCTCTTTTAACCGTAGGCTACGGCGACCTAGCGCCCCAATCCAACGCCGGCCGCCCGTTCTTTGTCGTTTGGAGCATCGTCGCCGTGCCTACCATGACCCTCCTCGTCTCCGACATGTCGTCCACAATCGTCAACGGCTTCAACCAAGGCGCCTTCCGTCTCGCCGACTTCACTATCCTCCCTAAAGCCGGAATATGGCGCACTCTGGTGCCCCAATTGGCGCCCCGGCTGCAAGCTCGCCGTGAACGCAAAGCCGCGCAACGAAGGCTGCAACGCGGGTTCGAGACGGGCGTGGCCGAGCCAACACCCACTCTCGACAACCTGGCCAAGGAGCAAGAAAGCGACGGCAAAGACGCGCTCAGCGACGGCGAACTGGCGCGCAGGCTGGCGAGCGCCATCCAGCGCACGGCGCGGCACCTGAAGGAAGACCCGCCGCGCAGCTACAGCTACGAGGAGTGGGTGCATTTCACGCAGCTGATCCGCTTCACGGCCGTGCGCGAACGCGAAGAGGGAGAGGGGAATAGGTACGAGGCCGATGAGGACGGCTTGATCGAGTGGGATTGGATCGGCGAGCACAGTCCGTTGATGGCGCAGCAGAGCGAGGCGGCGTTTGTGTTGGATAGGCTCTGCGAGAGCATGGCCAGGTATGTGCGCAAGATGGAGATGATACACGGTGGTGATGGTGATGGGAGGAGCATTAGTAGAAGGGACGGCAGGGATAGGGATGGAGATGTGGATGAGAGATCACGGGGGGATTCTACCGAGATTGAGGAGTTGGATGAGGATATTGCTGAAGCGTGAATTGGCGTGTTTTTACGATGATGAGAAACGATACACAGAGTTACGAAACTTGCAAGACTAATGAACTTGCCACGAGAGTCTTTTTTTCGCTTTGATATCTGATTGTGCGCGTCAATTTTGGTCAAACATCGGTTTGTTCCTGATATGGTGGACCACATAGGCAACCACACGCATGCGAAAAGCGGCAAAAGAAAAGTCTCGAGTCTTCGACACTTTTGTAACGGGAAAATCAAAGATATTTACCAATTAACCCAAATACTTTCTTATCATTGAAGGTCAATTGTTACTCGTACTCTAGGTTTAACCTCTGAAGTAGATTCAGTAATCACTAGTTTGACTGTCATGAAAGCTAGAAAATGACAAAAGTGGCAGTGATAAGATTGGAAAAATACTAGCAAATGCCTTTGTTCCTTTGTGTGTGTGTGTGTGTGTGTGTGTGTGTGTGTCTAACTAATACAGAAACTTGGGGAATACAAGAAAAACTGGATGGACGGGCAAGGAGGGAGAAAAGAAGGATAGAAACTCGGACGAATAAGGACAAACAGAAAAGGAAAGACATACCAGTGAAACAGGAATCAACAAAAAAAGCGAAGTAGAAGCATGGAACATAGGAGAGATAAAAAAACAGTAGACCGAAGGGGGGAAAAGGAGAGGACGGAAAGAAAAGACCAATTCACAAAAGAGAAGATGGGAGATAGTACCTCAGGAGCAGTCATGACCAGTTCGCCCAGCCTACTCACAGTCAGTACTGCCAAAGGAAGGCAATGTCAGTGCCAGCACAGCCAGCCTCAATCGAGAGAGTATTCCTGCGGTCATTTAGCTTGATCAAAGTTCCTACTTCTTGCCACGCTTGGGCTGTTTTTGAGTGTGGTTCTTGCTGTTGTTCTTGCTGCTGCTGCTGTTCTTATTAGCAATTCGGCGGGAGCAGCTACGACACTGCTCAATCCGGAGATGAGTGATCGGCCTTTCATGCAAACGGCAGACAGTCTGGTGTGTGTGACAATAACGAGGCTTCTCATGAGGTATATAGCGGCAGGGGCCACAACTACCGTTGTCAAAGGGGCAATGATGCTGGACCATTGTTGAATGAGAGATTTGGAGATCTGTGGTGTCAATTTTCTCAAAAAGGGGTTGGGGAAGAGCGGGTCCCGGAGGTAGAATGTGAGTTGAAGGCTGGAGATTGCTGGCCAGAGACTGGAGGCTGGTTGCTACGAATTGATGGGCAGGAGGCGGATATTTGTATCTGGTGGTGGTAATCTGCTCCAGGCAGTAGATTGGTAGTGCAGAAGAGTGTTTGATGAGGGAAGGAAAGCAGAATACAGCGTCCAAAAGCACACTTTTGTATCTGGGGCTCTCATCCATCTGCCGCCCTCTCTCCCACTCTGCGCCTTACACTTGACAACCTCACAACAATGACCACAGCAGTAGCAACAAAGACAGTAGACCTACCATCAATTGAATCGCGCCTACCATCAAGGGTTGCAGGGCTGTGCTCAAAGGCATGCCTCTCACTCTCAAACTCGAGAAACTCAAAGGTGAAAGAAGTCGACATTGGGTCCACAAAGAGTCATTGATGCTTCATTGTGACTGGGACCAAAGAGTCTCTCGAGGTGAGACCCGGGGGAAGAAGAGTGCCCGTGTTGTCGCAGAAGCGCGTGCGAGAGAGAATCAGGGGGAAAGAACAATCCATCGGTAAACGTAAGCGAGAGCACATACCTCGATAGCCATGAGAAGGATGAACACTCCAAACTCAAACGAGACATCTTGAAGCGTCGAGTTCCTCTTTGCGGAAAGTTTGGCTGAGTTCTATTTGCATTGGTGTGGCGGTGGGAAAGGGGCTGGGAGAATTTAAGACACGAAGAAAGACATTTGCCGCACGGCGGGTATTTCTCTCTTGTTCAGGTAGACTACGACAGTAGAGATTTGATATTGGATGAAAGTAAACGTGGATGATAGTTCTGCGAGTCAGTATGTGAAGAGCAGTCTTTGCAAAAGGAGAGATGCCAGAGGAAAAGATGAAAAGCCAGTTCCAAGAGGGAAGGTGCTGAGCTGCTCTTTCCCTTGTTGAGATTGACCAATCTGTGTGCTTTCTCATATTTTCAAAAGCGCCGAAGGGGAAGAAGACGACACTTGCATGGGAAATTTTATCATTGTTTTCTTTCTTTTGTGGGTAGAGAGGCTGGTAAGCTGATAAGGCAACGGAAAAAAGGAGACTCGTGGGCAGGCGTTTCTCCTTGGGATCATGCGTGTAGATCAGAGCAGTGTCATTCCTCCCTACTCTTGTCTCTTTTCTCGTTTCTGCCCCTCTCCCGCTCTCCGTTCTCACGATGCGCTTCCAAATGTCTAAAAATCGTATCAAAAACTCTATGCAGCGCAGAATGACAGCCGATGACTCCAGACGCCGGAAATAAGGGAGATCGGGCAGGGCAAGGCTGGCATTGCGTTATGGATGAGGGCATTTCGAAAGAAGAGTGGGCCGAACGGAGAATAACTTTTTAGTCGTCGACAGCGACAATGCCATCTTCTTCGCTCTCGTCCTCGTCGCCGCTGACTTCCTGGTTCTCGCGCTCGCGCTTGTCCATGAGAGCTTGCAGTTCGGCCTCGTCGTTCTCGGTGACAGCCTTGGGGGCCATCTTGACTGAGCAGGTGCCGCCGGCTGCGACAATGTTCTTGGTGACCTCCTGGATGGCCTCTTCGAGGACTGAGATTCCGATGGTCTTGTCGAGGGTTTGCGCAGTGAGGACGTAGAGGGGAGGAGAGACGAGCTTGACCTTGACCATGGTGTCGTCGGTGTTGCGGGCCTCGGCCTGGCGCAGGGCCGTCTTGACGGCGTCGATTCCTTCGTAGCCAAAGCAGGTGACTTCAATATCGGCACGGACCTTTGTGGGCTGAGGTGTCAGGCGCTTCCCAATGTACGAGATGAGCTCGTCCTTGATGGCGTTGTTGGTGAATGTGACCTCGTCCCAGACGGAGGTGCTGTCTCGAGTGAGCAAGTGCTAGAGCGTGAAAGAGGGAAGGAGCGTACTTTGAGATGGAAATTCGGAAGGCATCGAGACTTGAGCCGTACTTCTTGTCCAGCGGCCAGCCGATCTTCTGGTACAAGTCCTCCATGGGCGTTGACGTCTTCTCGGCAACGTGGCGCATGATCGAGTGCACCATCTTGGCCTTGTTGTAGCGGTCCTCGCACTTGAGCACATCTTCGGGCGACACTCTGCGCTTGGACAGATCAATGTAGCCCTTCTCCTTGTCGACTCTCAGCACAACGACGACCTCGTTTCTGCCGACGCGGATGAGCTTTTGGATGGATCGGATGCGTCTTCTGGATAGTTCCGAGAGAAGGATCATGCCGTCGATGTTGTCGTATTCGAGCAGTTTGACGCTGCACAGGCTGTTAGAGTCTGCCGTCGTCTCGTAGCTGCACAAACTCACTATGCTCCCATCTCGGCCACCTGTCTGACGTTGACCATGACGAGCGAGTCGACATCGGGGAATCTGTCCTCGTAGAATCGGCAATTTGTGAGCGACATGCTTGCGGTGGTATCCAGTGTGCGTGTCGTGAGAAGAATGCGCCCAAGATATTGTCTTTTTTTGCTTGCGATTCACCTTCGTCTGGTGCCTGCGTAGGTATTTTCGCAAGTCGACGCCGCCCCGCGACGGCCGTCATGTCACGTGCTTTGCATTTTACATCAGCTATTTTCTTTTCTTCTGCCAAAAACATCTTCTACCTCTACATGTACTTTGATCGTCATTACCGCGTATTGTCATCCATTCATGTACAGCCGCTCCTCCTCAATGCGTATCGACGCTCTGGAGCCACGAGGCGTTTCTAAAGCCTGCACCACCGCTTCTCCTTCGTCTGGACTCAGGATCCTATCCAATATGTCATGAGCCGCATCAACAGCCTCATTCTCCAAGCCCCCTTCGAACACCAGCTGCTCCGAGAATGCAATTCTTGTCATAGAGATCAAGAACTTGTGGTGGCCACCCGGAATCACCGTGAGCTTTTCGCGCAAATCTATCACGTCTGCATGGTTGATCATCAAGTGGTGTATCAACCGGACTGTCAGGCTGATCACCGTGACTGTAAGCTCATGAATTGTGTACTTTCTCGTGCTGCCAAATATGTCGCACCTGCTCGGAGCTATGTTGTAGAGCTGTGTGACCGAGACATGCAATATACGAATGAGACGACCGATCGCTGTGCGATGCAGCGCAAGAACCTCACTGCCGTGCGCTGTCGCCGCTAATGCAGTCAATGTCCGGATCGTCTCGATCTGCAGACCAACAATTTCAGTATCCTCATACCGCACCTCGTTTGGAGGTGCTTCTGGCCGCTCAAACAACAATGTCGTAAGGCGGTCGATTGTGTGGCCTTCGAGGATGGCTTGCTTTTGTTCGTTGCCCGATATGATGCTAAAAGTCTCCGGAAGGGCAGAGGTTCCGAGCATTTGAAGGACGAGTAGAATCTGAGGTATTGGCTGGCTTTTGTTCAACATCATCAATGTGAAATCAAATTCCATCTTCTTCCAGAACGCTTGACATAGATCCGTGCTCAGACTGGAATCGAGTGCCATGTTGTGCATCATTGTCAGAATCTGGTCTACGTTGATGCATTCAAAAACACGCGCATCTACTTTGGATTCCTGGCGCACACGTGGTATAGCGACCAAGTCTATCGTCTTGGTCGCGAGTGGCAAAAACCGGTCGATTAGCGATACTGTTGGGCGTCGCCGAGTTGTGACCCAGACGAATTCATACACGTCCAAGATAAGATACACTGGCGTATAGAACTTGTCGTGCAAGCACCTGTCCCACAGGCCCAAGAGCAGATTGCAGGCAAACGTCGAGAAATCATGAGTTTCATCAACGCCTATAAATTGTGAAAAGCCTTCTGTTATAAGGCCAGATATAGATTGTTCGGGCATAGAGGGAAATGAGAGCCGGCTTAGTGTCTCCAACACCCTCTCTGGAGGATCAGATGAGGTTCTTCGAGAAGAATTGTTGGGACGGTGGTTCATGAGACTTCGGATCATCTACCCAAGGTCAGCTTCGAACATTGAAGCTGGAGATTTGAGGAGACCTACCTGAAATTGCGAGTCGTCATGCGGCCGAATTGGCCTCTCATCTAAGGAAGGCGATGGAGGTACAGAAGGGAGCGGATCGAATTGCAACTGACCAACTGGACTCACGGCGGCGTTGCGCTTTCGCTTCTCACCTACCTTTGGTGTGGTTGGCTTTGGTCTAGCCTTTGCCTTGGACGGGGACACGGTCATGATTTCACAGTCGTCAAAGCCATCGCGATAAGGCAATGACTGGTCTGGCCGCTTCGACGGCGGGGGCATAGACGTCCTGAGTCTTTTTGGCTGCTGGTCTCTGGCTTGAGCCTGATCATGCTGGTTGAAGCGGTGTGACGTCTCGTAAGCCTCGATCTTCTTCTCTCTGGCTTCCAATTCGGCCTTCAGTTTTGCAGCATCTTCGGCACGGAGTTTGGTCAGAGC
Source organism: Aureobasidium zeae (assembly GCA_017580825.2). Classification (NCBI taxonomy): domain Eukaryota; kingdom Fungi; phylum Ascomycota; class Dothideomycetes; order Dothideales; family Saccotheciaceae; genus Aureobasidium; species Aureobasidium zeae. Next base: position 154,013 of record JAGFJS020000033.1, read on the forward strand.
GTCGACTTCGGACTGGTGCAGATCGGCCTTCTTCTTGTTGTTTTCGCGTATGATAGACAGCTCTCCAGCTTGCTTCTGCAAGTCTGCTTGGGCACTTTGCAGGGCAAAGTTAAGGGCTTGGAGCTGTGCTTGGAGCTTCTTAATTTGAGCTACAGAGCCATCTGGAGCATCATTGTCCGGTACCACGAGACGGCTTTGAGCGCGCGTTTCGACGACTGAGTGTACTTGGTGCGTGTGTGGCTGGAAGACGAGCGTACCGGCATTCAGGTCGAGAATCTCTTCGTCGGCAACATCATCGTCATATGCGCCATAGTCGGAGGAGGCAGACGAGGATCTTCTGGGTTTGGCAGGTGGAGCAGCATTGCTATTGGCGAACGAAGCAACACTGGTGATGTTGGACGTGCTGATATGAACAGGGCGGTTCGTAGTGACAGAGGCAGGGTTGATGGTAGGGCGAGACAACGAGTACGGCTTGGAGGCCTGTTGGAGTTGCTTCTGCTTGCGAGCGGCGACGGCGCGTTGGGTTGAAGATAACGCGTTCAATTCGAGATGGTCGAGCGTGGACTGCGGTAATTGATCGAGGCCCACCCCGTCTAAATCCATTTCAGCATCTTGGGCATCACCCATCGAGTTGGTTGCAGGTGGGTCAATGGCGAGAGTGGAGAATGCTCCCGAACTCCTTCACATGCTGCCAAGGCGGGCATTTTTGACGTGACTGCCGCTGACGCATGAGTTCCAAGCCTTGAATCATTCAAGCCTGCTGCTTTCGTTTTAGGGCGTTACTCTGGCTGGCCCTTGTTCGCTCCTGCCTGGATTCTCACTCTTGCCTGTTTGTAGCTTCCTGCTCTTGATGATTGCTTGAGTTTCCTTGCTTTGCTACACGGTCGCGTCATCCTCTTGCACGAATCCTCCATCGCAACTGCCACCGCGCCTTCTCGCCCAGCTCCCACTGTTGGCGCATACCGCGACACTCTGCACAAAATGACAAAACCAAAGAAGGACGTCAAGTTTGAGCACAAGGCTGCTCGTAGACCCAGCAAGTCGTCCAGCGACGGCCATGAAGCCTTGGATTCGCCCAGCCCCCTCCGTCATGCCGCCGCCATCACCAAGCCCGAAGTAAGCCGCACCATGTCCATCGACGGTGCCTGGACGGACGATGACAAGGCAAGCACAACTGCCTCCCAACTCATAGACCTCTCGACTAACAAGATGCCTTGCAGCCCGCGGAACCTGTTCCTCAATCCGAATATGAAAAGAAAAAGCAAACCTTCATCACAAGAACCATCTGGACTCTGGTCATGATCCTCTTCTTCTTCGTCTCCATGTTCTCTGGTCACATCTACATAATCATCATCGTTACGGCCATCCAGATCATCTCCTTCAAGGAGGTCATTGCCATTTCAAATGTCCCCAGCAGGGCCCGCAAGCTCCGCTTCACCAAGACGCTCAACTGGTATTTCCTCGGCTCTACAATGTACTTCCTCTACGGCGAGAGTGTCATCTACTACTTTAAGCACATTATCCTGGTTGACAAGATTCTGCTGCCTTTTGCAACCCACCACCGATTCATCAGCTTCATGCTCTACGTCATGGGTTTCGTCTTTTTCGTCGTCTCTTTGGAAAAGGGTCACTACAAGTTCCAGTTCCAGCAATTCGCCTGGACTCACATGGCGCTCTACCTGATTGTCGTGCAGGCTCACTTCATCATGAACAACATTCTCGAAGGCATGATCTGGTTCTTCCTCCCCGCCGCTCTTGTCATTACCAACGACATCTTTGCCTACCTCTGTGGAATCACCTTTGGCCGCACTCAGCTCATCAAGATCAGCCCCAAAAAGACAGTCGAGGGTTTCGCCGGCGCGTGGCTCTTCACCATCATCTTCGCCTTTGGTCTCTCCAACGTCTTGATGCGATACAAATACTTCATCTGCCCCGTTAACAACCTCGGTGCCAACGTCTTTACTGGCCTTGAATGTGACGTCAACCCCGTCTTCATCGCGCGCACTTACCAGCTCCCCTTCATCCCTCCCCACTGGTCTCATCTGCCCACCACAATCACTGTGGCCCCTGTGCAATTCCATATTATGGTTTTCGCTACCTTTGCCTCGCTGATTGCTCCCTTCGGCGGTTTCTTTGCCTCTGGACTCAAGCGCACCTTCAACATCAAGGACTTTGGTGACTCGATTCCTGGACATGGTGGCATGACTGACCGCATGGATTGCCAATTCATCATGGGTTTCTTTGCATACATGTACTACCAGAGGTAAGCATGTATCGCTGATGGTTTCTCTCATTCTCCGAGCTAACATGGGTCCAGCTTCATCGCCGTCTACAAAGCTTCCGTCGGCAGCGTCATTGAGACGGCCATCACTGGACTTACCGCTGAACAACAAATGGAGGTTGTCAAGGGACTAAGCAAGCATCTCGTCAACCAAGGCGTCATCAGCCCAAAGGTGCTGGAGTATCTTGGTCAGCAGCTCCGAAGATAGAGACATCATATTGGCACCGACGATACGAAGCACAAGTGCTCTCTGTTTACAAGCCAAGATAAAAAAAAAAGTCTCGACAAATAGTTTTTTTTTTTTTATTGCCTCACCTCTTCTCCTGGATTTTTTAATGTACCAATACCCCCGTACCTTGTTGATTTGTTGTTCACCTTAACCTTTCTCAAGAATTCCTTTCCGTCCAAACTTTGACGTCGAGTCATGCTTGGTATAGAATGTTTATCTTCCTCCCTGTCGTCTCTGTTTCTCATTGCTTCTCTTTCGCAAGACTCGCTCCATGTAGACCGAACACTGGCCTTTTCTCCTCTTCGGGGCCCGAAAAGAATGAAGAGCCCATCTTTCATCAGTCATGTCATCATCTTGCTACTCGGCTTCGACCTTGATTTTGACGTGATCCACGAGTTCGTCAGCCTCCTTCTTCGCCCTGGTATTATTAATCACAGCCTTGCCGGCCTGCTTCTCCAGCACTTTCTGGATCTCCTCCATGGTCTCCTTCAAGAAGGCTTCGCCCTTGAACTTGTGCTCCCGCGCAAATTGCTTGATCTTCTGGATTTCGTTGCCGCCGCGTATTTTCTTGAGGTATAGATCGAGGTCGTCAGGGTTGGTCTTGGTGCCGATGATGACGGACTCGTGCTCGAGATTGAGCTGGGCTCTGGACGCTTGGGTCTGACGTGAAGGTTGACGGGGACGACAGTGGTTGTTTGACATAACTGTCCGGTGTGAAAATTGAGGGTGAGTGTGACTGCTGTTTGGGATGATTGACTGGCACGAGAGCTGTACCAGAAGAAGGCGAAAGAATTGAGATGGAGGAAATACTGGTTGATTCTGCGTAGGCCGAATGGCTTAAAAAGTGGCGGAGCAAAAGTGCAGATGTATGTATAAGGTACATCTAGATAGGAAATGACAAAAGAAGAGGAAGTCACGGCAGAGAGCGGAAGAAGTGATTCAGCAAAGATGACCAAAAAGGCAAGCCCGTATATAAGGTAGGTATAAAACAAAAAGTACTGGGGTAGAATGCTAGTATCTCCAGAGTACATATGTACAATGTATATTAGCTGACTGCTCAATTCATAGCATAGACATGCAATAGAGTCAGTCCCAAGGTATGGATTCCTGGGCCCAGCGCATCCGATACAAATAAGAAAGTGCGAGGGCTGTGTTATAAGTGCTTGGCCATCATCTGGCCGTGATGCACTTTTGCTAGCTTCTTGTCATCCGCCCCCTTGTTGCTCTGCGAACATTCCGCGGACAGCCTGGGTGAGAATGTATGATCGTCTCGATGATCTCGGGTCGAGTCTGCTAGAGTCTTTCTGGTGTGCTTGTGCTGCTTGTCTGTAGTTGGCGGGTATCCTGTGTGGTGCATGCGGATTAAAGCATCTGATGCTCTTGGATCATACTTCATCCCTGAAGACAGGACAGGACCTACACTCGATTAGATACAAACGTCTTCTCGGCACTAAATACCATCCTTGTTACAAAGCTAGCAGCAATCTCAGTACGACCATAATTGCATTCGAAGTTTTGGAAGATTAGATGGTCGTCAAGCATGAAGTAGGTTCCGGGCAAGAGGATGAGGGGATATATCGCTTGTCTGCTTTAGTAAACCATCAAAGCTCTACTCAAACCAAGCCATTTGATATTACACACTATTCATGCTTCTGCACCCTACACCCTGCGCCTTACAAGACACCCGATGACGGCGCAAACGGTGTGCAAAGTAGAGCCTTGATCATGCTACCATCAAAACATCAAGGCAGCACTTCGGATCTCTTAGAATGTCGCTTCTTCTTATATTATTACCTATAGGTACGACCCCGCAATTGGTTGCCCTTTGCCCCACCTTACACTGAGCCTCGGTGCTCTGAATATAAAGATATAGTTACTGCTGTTCGCTCTCTTGAAACCCGAACAAGGATCTGGACATACCAAGCTACTCTTTAAGTGATCGAGATCTAGAATCCGCCAAGTCCTGAAAATGTCAAAGACTATGAAGGCAGTTGTGTTCGATGGCCCTCACAAGGTCCATATCGAAGACCGTATGTATAGCATCTTCTCTCCAAGACAGGAAAAGAGCAGAATGAATACTCACCAGCCATCTCCCAAAACCAAAAAGGCCCGGTACCCCAAATCCAAGATGAGACCGACATGATCGTCAAAGTCGGATACTCGGCTCTCTGCGGCAGCGAACTGCACGTCTTCCGCGGCCACCAACCCTCGAAGACCGGCTTCATCATGGGCCACGAATTCACCGGCCGCGTCTCGTCGGTCGGTTCCGCAGTCAAAACGTTCAAGGAAGGCGATCTAGTCGTCTCTCCTTTCACAACATCTTGCAGCGAGTGCTTCTACTGCAAACGCGGCTTTTCGTCTCGCTGCGAGAAGTCGTTGTTGTTTGGGTGCCCCTTGTTGGATGGTGGACAGGCTGAATACGTGCGCATTCCCCATGCCGATGGTACGGCCATGAAAGCTCCCGACGGCTTGGAGGGTGAAGCACTGGTTTTGATGGCGGACATTTTCCCCACGGGCATGTTTGCCGCCAAAAACGCTTTCAAGGAGTTGAGTAAAGAGGAGGCAAGCGAGAGCACAGTAGTGCTGTTGGGACTGGGACCCGTGGGGTTGTGTGCTCTGGTCAACATTTTGGATTACAAGCCTAAGCATCTGTTTGCCGTTGATTCGGTGGATAGCAGATTGAAGCAGGCTGAAGGGTTGGGAGCCGAGCCTTGGAACTTCATGACTGACAGGGAAGGACTGGAGAAGAGGATCAAGGAGGTCACGAATGGCAGAGGTGCAGATGTGGTTGTTGAGGTTGTGGGACTGTCGCCTGCGCTCCAGCTCGGATATGATCTGCTCAGACCATGGGGCATCATCTCCAGCGTCGGCGTGCACAACGGAGAGGTAAGCAGCACAGCAAAGCTTTGTGCATATATGAGCCAAGGTCACTGACGCGCCGATAGATCCCATGGACAGGCAATCAGGCTTATGGAAAGAACTTGCGAGTTCAGATGGGCCGTTGCCCCGTCCGATCCATCTTTGCAGAGGCGCTCGAGAAGCTCAAGCAAAAGCAACACTTGCTCGGCTTTATGTTTGAGCACGTCATGCCTCTTTCGCAGGCCGTCGAGGGTTACGAGCTCTTCGACAAGATGAAGGTGCAAAAGGTCGTCTTCGAGGCCGCCAAGTGAGGGATTGCCAAACGGTGCTGCTGGCAATCATGATTGTACTTTTGGGAGTCCGGACCGAATTTGGATCAAGTGAGTACATCAGTTTCTCACTTTTGTATATAATTTTTCTTTTCGGATATTGGCAGAAACCGGGCAGTAATTGATCATGCTTTGCTCCTTTTATTGTGTACGACGAACAACAGCCACTGCTAGCAATCGATACAATCCGGATAATCCATACAGCAAGACAGCCAGTTGTTTGCATGCACACCATCATAGCAAATTTCAACAAGAACAAAAAAGCAAACTCCAACCAGCTCCTGGCTATGACTCCGAAACCCCTCGCGTTACATTCATGAGTCCTGAAAACAAAACGCCGCGTTCATGTGTATCTTTAGTTGACGTTGCAAAGCAGCTCTGCTTCGAGAATGTACTTTCCCTCCTTGTACTTCTCGGCATCTTGGTAGGCCTTGTCGTATTTCCAGCCGACCGTCTCTTTACACTGCCTGCAGGTTATGTCTCGTACGACGTGGCGACCGGTGGTCATGTTTCGCTCGCCTGGTTCACCGGGAATTACGTTGACGACTGTGTTGAACAGGAAAGCATTGCCGTGCTGACCTCGGAAGTTCTACAGACAGACGTCAGCCAGAAGTCCAAAGCAGAACGACGTGTGAGCTTACCCGGCTGACAATGTCGTCGTGGTCTGCAAGGTGGGTCTTGCAATTCTTGCAGCCGTAGATACGCTTGCAATTGAGATATACGTTGTATGCCAAGCCCATATTGCTGTCAGCTGGGCGGCTGCGCGATTTGAACCGTATCTTGGCGGCGGGTTGAACAAGCAGTTGGCTCGAGAGAGGGAGGAACGAGGATGACGGCTAGCAGGAGCAACAAAGGCACATGTGCATGTAAACCACAGGCTTCAGGTCGTGGTTGGTATACGGGCTACGGCGGAACTGGACGAGTTGGAACAGAGTTCTCGGCTGCAAAAAAGCGGCGACTGGCGGCTGGACTATCAGACAACCAGCCGGAGCAGATGTCAAGGCGGGAAAGATGGTATGGAGAGTCTTTCAGTGGTGGTGGAGGCTTGGGAAAGAGGTGCGGTCAAAGGTTGATTGCGGGGCTGAGTGCATTTATGGCATCACGTGTCGGAGTGGGAAGGAGCGCTGGAGCAAGTCGGTGCAACTTCCCAATCACGTAGGGAGACACATGTGTCGAGGTCATGACTTGAGAGTGCTTATATATGTCTGCGGTGGTAAGCAGAGGCCTAAACAGTGGATGATCGCTGTACCTGGTGACTTGAGATTGTGGAACACGGACGAGAAATGCCGCGCAGGCCCGAGAGGCTCAGCGGGCGTCGATGATGCATTTGTAACTTGCTCGTCCTTTCCTTTCCACAACACTGCACCGACTGTTTGAGCCAGTTGTTTCCTCAACCCTGTCATAACCCACCTGCTTATCCTGGTGACCACACACACTCTCTCTCTTTCTTCGCGCCACCTTCCAGAATCACGGCTCGTTCCCCTCCAACGTCATCGGTCTTGTCCCATGGCTTCGGAAACAATCAACATTGGCCAGATATTCGCCGTCGCCGTCGTCGGCTTCCTACTGTACCGCTGGTTCTCTGGCCCAGTTGTGCCATCGTCGCAATCATCTGGTCGAAATGGCGGACGCCAAGTCAACCCTGAGCATGTCGAACAAGTCGCCCAGATGTATCCTCAGTTGGACAGGCGAGCAATCATCTGGGATCTTCACCGCAATGGAGGCTCAGTGCAAGCCACCATCGAGAGACTGCTCGGGGGAAGAAGCCTGGAAACGGTTCGTTCAAGCTGAAGCCGTAGAAGCAGGATATACACAAGCTGACGTGTCGTCTACGTAGCCTCCTCCGTCTTTCCAGCCCCCGATCCCTCGCGCTGCAACGTCGCCCACCGCAAGCCGGCCTGTTGGTGAAGTGAAAAGCAACCCCGATCTCATCACACGATACAACCTCTCTTCACGACTTGACGCCCCGGCAGACGCCCAAGAAGCCTTATCGACAGCCACCAAGGGGTGGTCGCAGAACAAGACAGAGCGATCCGAGATCCTTCGCCGCAAGAGAGAGGAGATGGTGCTTGCCGCGAGGAAGAAGATGCAAGAAAGGGATCAGGCCAAGACGGCAGCATCTTAGACTGTTGATACATAGCGATATACCCAATTCAGTACTTTCTCCTACGTAGCGCCATTCAATGATTGATGTATAACATGGATGGATCGACATGACCATAACCTGATGGGGATGAGCGGACCGAGCCGCTCAATCCGAGTCCGTGCACGGTGGGCTTCCTTCCTGATGCATGTTGCTGCGCACGCAGGTGGTTGTCGCGACATCTTTGGCAGACCAACATGACCTATTCGATAAATCGCTCAGGTATGCCCACTCTCTTGTCCTTGATTGCTGTGCGCTGGCTGGCTTTGCTGTGTCTTTCGGCGCGCATATCCGGAAGGGCCCTATGCGCCCATGTCAAAGACTACCACGCTCGACCGAAGGCCACAACGAGAGCAGCAAAGACGGTTCTGACTGGTGTATCTTGACAGGAAGCGGACAGCAGCCGCTACGCGCAATGGCGGGCAATGTCTTTCAAACACAACCAAGCTCAGGCCGCAGCTCAACACTGGCATCGCAAAGAGGAGGACAGACGGCCAAGCTAGGTGCGAGCTGGGAAGAGGAGAAAAACACAAGACAGCCCTCTCATGTTGTTGCAGGCAATGCTTCCAGTTGGGCTTTTGGCATGCCCATGACCGGAGGGGTAGGAGCACCCGGCCTCAGCAGCGCTCGCGCACCTCTTGCCGGTTTTGCGCAAGCCATTGGCGGATCACAGGCTCCCCTCGACCTCTCGTAAGTTGGCCATTCCATTCCATCACTCGCATTTTCTGCGTGCCACCATCATCTTTAGCCGCCCAAAGGCATATTCTATCAGGCAATGCCCAAGATGGCACGCCGTCGGGGAGGCCGACGGTATCACAGCCTCAACCTACAACGAGACCACTTTTACAACTGCGCCGTGCTCGGCATCCCGCCCACGCGCTCCATGTCTGGCCAATACCTGCGTACTGACGCTGATACCGACAGTGAATTCCCATCGCTCGGCCCACAGCCCCAACAGCCCAGCAACATGTCTCAGGCGTGGAACAGCACCGCCATGCGCCAGCCTCAGCAGCGCGCCCAACAGACACAGCAGCGTCGCTCAGTCTCTGCCCAGACGCAGGACGAGCCATCGGCCTTGGACGCCCAGTACGACGGCCAATCCACCGACGCCAGCAGCGAGCAGCCGCGTGAAGAGTTCCCGCCTCTCGGACTGCAGGCGCAAATCAACGGCTACGGCCACGACGAAGGCGCTTTTGGCTCGGAAGCTTCGCGCCCTGCACGGCCCTCGGCACCTCCGGGCATCGACCACCAACTCGGCCTGATGCAGCAGCAGCCACCCATCGGCCAGCCCAGTGCAGCGCAGCCGCCTTCGCAACACTCCAACTTTGCTCCCCAAATGGTCGACGCTCCCATGACCAGCCAGGCCGCGCCCCAACAGACAAAGCCCTACGAAGACATGACGGAACAAGAAAAGTTTGGTCTGCCCGGTCTGTTGGCCAAGATCCGCAGCAATGACGCCGCTTCTGCCTTTACCATGGGCGTGGACATCAATTCGCTGGGGCTCGATCTGGACAGCCCCGAGCCGCTCTTCTCGACCTTCTCCACGCCCTTTGCCGACAGCAGATCGCGTCCCGTCATCCCCGACTTCACCCTGCCTGCCGCCTACAGCGTCACCAACGTGCCTCCGCTGGCCTCGCGCATGCCCGCCTTCTCGGACGAGACGCTGTTCTTTATCTTTTACCAGAACCCGCGCGACGTGGTGCAGGAGCTGGCGGCCGGTGAGCTGTACAGCCGCGACTGGCGCTGGCACAAGGAGCTGCAGCAGTGGATGATGAAGGATGCTCAGATGGCCGCCCCCATCCGCGTCAGTGAGCGCAGCGAGCGCGGCGTCTACATCTTCTTTGACGCAAACAACTGGCGACGCGAGCGCAGAGAGTTTGTGCTCAACTACGACCATCTGGACCAGAGACACGGCGCTACTCAGCCTCAGGCTGCACTTTAGGCAAGTGTTCTGGACGCCGCCTCGGCCTCTGTTGCCCGCAGCACAAACATCACCGCGCCTTCTCCCATCATCCACAACCTCCCTATGTTTGCCAGAACCCCTGCCAATGCTGCTCATGCACTGTCGTCCGAGGACATGTCGTCTACCGAGTCGTCTTTTGGCTACGCTTCTCTCAGCTCTGCATTCTCGACCCCTTCCTACTCGGCCGCGCAGCCCGCACCCCGCCATCCACCCGGCCTTCCTATTCCTGCCCAGCGACAGAGAAACAATTTTGCCTCGAGGCTTCGTGGCGGCTACCAGGGATACCACTTTGGCCACCTCGCCATTCCCTACATGATTGATGAGATGAAGAGAAAGGAAAACGAAGAATCTGCCAGTGGTCCTGCACAATAATTGCGCACGCTTTCCTGTGGCAATCAACTGCTCGGCGTCGGGTACTGCACATAGTGACGGTTGATGGTTAACGCTTCATGTATAAGAGCTTGAAATGCTCAGAGAAACAAGTAGTGGATTCCACATGGAGAGGATCAAAGACATGGATCGACGGCCCAGACAAAAAAAAGGAAGCATTGTTCTTAGCTTAGCTACTCTGATGGAATCGATATGACCACAGTTGCTTTGATCTCAACCGCTGCGTTGGACTGTGATTGTCAAGGATTGTAGCTGCCCTTGTCAAATTAGTCCAACGCACCAGCAGACATGAAATTCCGACAATGCTTAATTTGAAGAAAAAGGACAAAAGGCGCAATTATCAAACTATCTAATTATGGCAGGCCGTAAAGTCAATGACAAGTACTGTTTCCCCTTATTTCCGTATTACCAACTACATGAGCAGCACATCACTGCTTCTTCCAAGCACTCTCCGTCTCGATCCAATCGCCCAAAGTCTGCAACTCTGGGTATTCCTTCCTCAGGCCCTTGATATCGACGTTCCAGCCTTCCTTGTCGAACCAACCAAACATGATGCGCAGCTCCGCGACCATCCACAACAAACCCTTGCCCAAAACCGAAAAAGTCTCTGGGGCGTTGGAGCCCGTTTTTTGCTTCCAGACTTGGTGGGCTTGGCTGAGAGTCAGTTCGTCGCCGGCCAGCGAGATTTTGGTGTTTTTGTATCTGGCGTCTGTGGGGTTTGCGAAGGCGGCGGCGGCCATGGCGCCAATGTCCTTTGTGCTGATGAGTTGCAGGGGTTTGGACGCCGACATTGACGCTCGCCACATGCTGGTAAAGAGCTTACCCTCCATGCCAGGGACCCAGTTTTCCATGAACGCCGTGGGCCGCAGGATGGTATATGTCATCTGCGACTTATGAGCTGCGATCGCATTGATCAGATGGGTTTCGACGCGTTGCTTAGAGATGAAATGCGGGACCTCCGTAGCCACATCGCCATTGCGCTCCACGGACGCGTACACAAAATGCTTGATGTTGCGCTTGATAGCCTCGTCGGCCAGCGCCTTGCCCTCGCGCTCTTCCGTCTCTACGCTCTGTCCTTTGCCGACGAAGGATTGGACGCTGAAGACTGCGTCGATGGTTGCCGGGTGGATTGCTTTTGCGGCGGCGTCGAATAGGGCCGGCACGTTGGTCAGGTCGCCGCTGATCAGCTTGATGGTGTCCGGAGATTTGGACTGGAGCTTGAGCGCACCGGGAGAGCTGGGGTTGCGCGTCACGGCTAGGATTGTTGTGGCTGTGGACGAGGGTTGCGAGAGGAGCGCGTTGATGGTTGCGCTGCCCTGCTTTCCGGTTGCGCCTGTGATGAGGACTGTCTGTGGCATTTTTTTTTTTTTTGTTTTTTGCCTATTCTGATTTTTTTTTGACTGATTTTGAAGGTTTGAGAGGAACAAGTGGTGAAGATTCAGGATATATGGCGTGCTTTGCTCTGGGGACTTTGGAATTAGGAGGAAGTCTTTGTTGAGGTTGCTGGTGCTGTTGCTTTTCTAACTGGTTTGATATGCTTGAATGTGTTGGAATGGAGGATGATAATGAAGTTGGGATCTCTGTCCTTTATAGGCAAGTAGTAAGGTAGGTACGTGACAGTACACTGTCGAATCACCAACAACGTTGTATCTGAGATACCTCCTACCTGCTCGCTTGATAGCTTACGAGATACAGCAATCGTAATCATACACGCGTGGACAGTCTATTGAGCCGCTTCACAGGACCAAGAGGGTGTTGCTGAATAATAATTCAAGCTTGGAGGTCGTGAACGGGGGGGAGTTGAGGCTGGAGAGTGAGGTCAACACGGCGCAACTTTGTGCCGCCGGAAAAGGTGTTTGGATTTGCCTTGGGCTTTTGCTGACTGATTAATTTCTTCGGAAGCAACAACGTCCAGCCGTCTTGTATACATGTACTAATCAATCTTGTTGCATTCTTGCTGGACAGCGCGCTCGAATATTTCTCGATGCCCGAGTTTTCATCATTCATTCGAGGGTTCCTCATTTATGCCGACCAACAGCATCTAGGGAGGGACGAACATGGTCCATATGGAGAAGAACCATTGTATACGGGAATAAACACCATCTTGGCACGTCTCTTGAGACAAAACGATAACATCCATCACCCAGTACCTACGCGTCAGCTCCTGGAACCACCGATCCGTCGTGTGTGAGAGTGACATGCAGAAATGCTCGAGGCTGAGCAGAGAGTACCACAATCCAGAGGTATTCCAAGAGTATGTCTTGAAAAGAGGGTGAGTGTTCTCGAGCGAGACATTGATCCATTCTCCCTTTATTTGCTGCGTATCAGAAAGACAGCACAGTGTAAGTATCACATTAATCTCGTTCAGCGGCAAAGGGAGACTCAGTTGTCTCGACGAGATGTATCTCACAAACCGCAGAGTCTAAATCTGTTCGATTCGAAGTATGATGAGACTTGACCGGGCTTCATTGTGAATACAAGATCCAAATTGCTCTGCTCGGGTATATAAGTATCATTCATAGCATGTCATTCAAAGCCCATATTCACCTCCCAAACACGAAAAACACCTCCCAGCACAGTATCTCTCTTGCCTCCAGAAGCACATCCTATCATTCCCAATCGACTTCCGTCCATTACCTTCCTTGTTTGGAAAAAAAAAGATGTCTTGGCAGTTCCACGCAGCAAGCGCCCGCATAGCCATACGGATGTTCAGACTCCTAACAGAGGACCTAGCAACCTCCATCCTCGGCCACGAAGATGCCTCCGCTGACCTAGCACTAACCCTCCAGCTAGCCGAATTCAAGATCGCAGAGAGCACAATCGACGACCACAAACTCGCAATCAACTGCTACGCCAAAGCCTTCTTACCAGTGGTCTGCACAGGCTGCGAGCAAGAGTTTGCCAGACACCAGGTTCATCAGAGCGCTTGTGGCCATTGGTACTGTTCCGAGTGCTTGGGCCAATTTTTCGAGTGCGCTATTGGTGATGAAAGCCTTTACCCGCCCAAATGCTGCGACCAAGAAGTCGCGTTCGCAAGGGTGCGACATCTGCTTAACGATGGACTTGCAGCTAGATATGCCGCCAAGATGGTCGAATACGACATCCCTGCAAACAAGAGGATTTATTGCAGCAAACGCACTTGCGGAAACATTATACCGGAGATCAAAGATGGTAGCCCCGGCAGAATTACCAACAGTAAGGAAGTGGTGACTTGTACGAGCTGTGGAACACGTACTTGCATCTTTTGCAAGAAGGCAGCGCATGGGGGCGACTGTCCTGAAGATACGGATACAATGTCTCTGCTCAAGTTGGCTCGCGAGCAGGGTTGGCAAAGATGCTGCAACCCAAGATGCCGTCGGGTGGTCGATCTTCGTGATGGGTGCAATCATATGACGTTAGTTTTCTCTTTTTTTTTCCCCTTGACTTCTTCACACCCCCCCCTCCCCCCCCCCCTTCCCCTTTTCTCGCTCCCTCCTGTTTTGCATTCTTTGCAAGAAGAGGGGATCGAAAAGAGAACCAGCAAAAGATAGGAATCTGAAAAGCTAACAAAGTTTTGAGGAGGGGAAAAAACACAGCTGCACGTGTGGTTCTCAATTCTGCTATCTCTGCGGTGCCCGCTGGAAAACTTGCGCCTGCACACGCTACGGCGGAAGCAATCGTCGTCGCTATGTAGCACACAGAGGATTTTACCCAGAGAACTAACGGGGAGAGAGAGAGAGAGAGACGGGCAAAGAAAAAGTTGAAGGGGACTGTACAGGCATACATAGGGTTTGCAGGCAAACACCAAAAAATGGAAAAGAAAAGATGTATTATTATGATAGCACTGATAGAGGGGGAAAATGGTGGACAAAAAGCAAAAAGAAAATGTTAAAGACGTACAGCAGCAGGGATTCCCACGTGGTCACCCACCGTAGTACTAATCTGCCGTTCAACTGCTTATGTATGGCAGAGCGGACGGGATGCCCAGTTTTCAGCTGACTGTGGCCGTACGTGCTGTGCTTGGGAATTGAATAATACATATAGGTGTTTTAGCTAGAGTGAATCTCCAAAAGATGATGGAGTGTTTGGGGCAGATTTTCGGTGGTGAAAGGCTCATTTGATTACCTACCTACCTACCTTGTCAATTTGTTTCCTGCGTCAACTTTCTGGGGTGCCGCAAGCTCGATAATCTACACAGCGCATGCGCTTCGCTACCAAGTCCATAGATCGAGGGAAAGTTGGTGGCGCTGGGGGGAAGTTGGCAACGCGGGTAATGATAGGCTGTAGGTGAACGTGGCTTTGGTATTCTACCATAGACCAGATGATGGCATCGAGTTCGATCGCTGGAAAACGTCTCTAGGATATCGTGGTCTTAGTCTGATGATATCGCATTGATTTTGTCGATTCGAACTTCATGACTGTGATTTTGTTTAGACACGCTCGCTAAGAATGGAAATCTCGTCTCCACTCGGCTCAGGAAACTGTCCAATTCCAGCATCTTGTATGCCCCCTCCTTTTCATGGTCAGAAACAGGAACTGGCTTGGGCATATTTGCAAAACGGCCGGTGAATCCATGTTCAAGCAGAAATCCCAGGAGCATCGCCGATCTGATCGCACCAACATTTGCATCACTGAGGCCTGGGCTGATCTCTGCTTTGAGTGTCTGCCAGAACGTATTGTAGAGTGTGTCGTAATCGGGGTATCGAGAAGCGCCATTGCGAAGGTGAAATTTGCTCATCAGCTTCTCGACAGCATGGAGATTGACTCCGAACGGTTCGATTTTGGCTTCCGCCCAATCGATAACACCAAGCAGATGGCAAGTATCGGGATCAACAAGCATGATGGAGTCACCAAAGTCCTTGTGAGCCAGCACCATCGGTAAAGCTATAATGGATGTCAGTGCTTGTAAGCAATGATGGATCACATCCTGGAATCGTGGGGGCAGCGCATGCAGGAGTAAACGAAGGTCACGTTCGTACTCTTGTTGTAGTTTGTCAAGTTGTGCCTGCTCAAGAATTTGTGGCGACTTCCACGACAGTGCGAAGAAGCTATACACGATTAGTAGTTGACCGGAGCTTCCGGTCGTCGACGACACGGCAATCAGCATGGATGCCAGTTTTCAGCTAATTGTGGCCGCACGTGCTGGGCTTAGAGATTGAACAATACATATAGCTATTTTAGGCAGAGTGAATCTTTAAAAGGTGAAGAGACGGTGTTACTAGTTAGCCCCGCCAGTCTCACCCCACCAGCCAGGCACGCTTCAGTGAAGCTCCACACCCTTGAGTCACGAAACAATCAACACACCACACATCGTCAACATGTCAGGAATCAAAGGAATTGGCGAGGCTAAGAAATACGACGGTATGCGCAAGCTATCGGGTGTGGAAAGCATCGCATTGCTGACAGGCAACAGGCTCCAAGCTCCGCATCGGTATTGTCCACGCTCGATGGAACACCAAGATCATTGATGCGCTTTTGGAGGGCGCAAAGAAGAAGCTTGCCGAAGCAGGCGTTCCGGGTAATGGGCACAGAGGAACGATAGGCAGTTCAGGTCGCTGACATTGGTACAGAGAGCAACATTGAGATCCAAACAGTGCCCGGCAGCTACGAACTCCCCTACGCAGTACAACAAATGTACGCCTGCTCGCAGGCTCAAGCATCATCCGCGAACTCGACATTGCTCCAATCGGCTACAGACCTCCTCTCCTCATCGACGAGCGAACTCAGCCTCAAGGCCAAGGAGAGCAGCAGCAACGCATCAGCGAACAAACCCTTTGACGCCATCATTGCAATCGGAGTCTTGATCAAGGGCTCGACGATGCATTTTGAATACATTTCGGACGCTGTCAGCCACGCACTCATGAAGCTCCAGCTCGACATTGGCATTCCCGTCGTCTTCGGACTGCTCACTCTTCTGACAGAGGAGCAAGGTCTCGAGCGCGCTGGTCTGGTGGAAGGAAAGATGCACAACCACGGAGAGGACTGGGGCGCTGCTGCCGTGGAGCTGGGTATCAAGAGAAGGGGCTGGCAGGAGGAAAGGACATTTATCCAGTAGAAAATAAGCCGTCGAAAATGGAAGGAGCTTGATTGGGAAGCTGCGATCAGACAAAGCGATAGCAGCCCCGTGGTGCGAAAGAGACTGTTTGGCAGACACACACACACACACACACATAATCAACAAAAACATACACAACACACAGAAAGACGAGATGGCTCGTTGATTTTCATGAAAGGCTTCATTCAGGTAGTCGCAATGATTCAAAACCACCTGCAATCAATGATGATCATCACCACTCGGTCCGTGCGCCATGGGAACTTCTTGTGCGAAGGCGTCGTCTTCTAGTTGGAATGGAAGCGCGCATTCTCATCCCTTGGACCATTCCTTTTCTCCTTGTCTCGTGCCCGCGTCTTTCTGTGCTGTTCTCTCAAGGACGGCGCGCTTTTCGACTGCCTGGTGCGCACTGCCTTGATTTGGCTCCCTCGAGGCCCCTGTCGCTCACCAGTCATCTCTGCATCCTCATCACGACATCAGCCATCGCCATCTTCTCCTTCTTCTTCTCCTCCTCCTTCTTCTTCTTCTCCTTCCCTCATCCTTCTACAGCTTCCACCTCACTTGCCCCGCTCAGTCCGTAACACACACACACACAAGTGCCGTCAAGCGTACCCAACACGCTCGGCACACCATCAACAGAGAAAGCAACATCCTTCGCATCCGCGTCGTGTACTCAATGCCGTGCTGTTAATGCTCGACACTGCTCACTCCGCATGGCGCACTCACACGTGCGAGCTGCCGATGCTCCAGCCAACATGTCTTCGTCGGACTCGGATGTGCGTGACTCGGGCGATCTGTTGAACGGCATCGGCTCGACTAGCTCTCTCGCAAGTACCGTCTCCTCCGTCTTCAGTCACACCGCCGCCACCAACGGCCACTCTTCGGTCAACCTTGCCGCCATCACTCCTCTCACACATCCAGCTTCGTCACCAGTCAAGTCTATTTCTCCCTTCACTGGCCCCAAATCTCATCAAAACCCCACGCGGCCAAACCCCTCACCCCTCGTTCCTGCAGCCATCGACGCTCCTCGAGGCCCTACCGAAAACCTCACCCCCATACCTTCTCCCCCGCGAGAGCGCCCGCAATTGATCCCTGCCATTGGCATAGCAAAAGGGTACAGAACGGTTTATGATCCTGAAACGGACAGCAAGCTCGGCGAAAAAGAGAGGAAGCGCGCAAAAGTTAAGACAAGGCCCTTCGGGACCGAGGTACGTGATACATGATTGCTGAGCTTGCTGATACAATATAAACCGTTCTGTACCCTGAAGCTGATGGTTGGGGAAATACACAGTCACACCAACAATCTCCACCTCCGGATCCGAGGCGCGCCATTGTCGGCTACACTTCAGGCAATGCTGTGGCTGCAAATGCCGCCTCAAAGAGAAAACTGCGCATTGCACCGTACGTTTTGAAAGCATATTCCTATGATAAAGCCACGACAATCGGACCTGCTCCACCGAAGCAAATTGTTGTCCATGGCTTTGACCCGTTCACGCCCGAAAGCCAGCTCAAATTGTTTTTCGCGACATTTGGAGACATTGCCGAGTTTAAAAACCAGACGGATCCGAATACTGGAAGTTTTTTGGGAATTTGCCAAATTCGGTACAAAGACAGCAAGCCAGGAAAGGGCCCGGCAGTGACTGCTGCCAATGCTGCAAAGCGCGCCGAGAAGGAGGCACACAACGAGCGCATTGGATTGACGACTGTCAAAGTCGAACGCGATCGCGAAGGCCGCAGGTGCAAACGCTATGTCGAAATCACGCTCAAGCGCGCGCAGCTCGAATCGGACAAGGAAGCTGCAAGACACACACCCCGCGCTGTTCCGGCAGCTGCCGAAAAGCTAACAAAGTCCACACGTGTTCCTCCGCCACCACCACCTCCCCCAGCTACAAATGACGAGCCGCCATCAGTCCCAGTCAATGCGCCAAAAGGGCCGGCGAAGCGAGAGCAGGCTGTCGCACCAGAACAAGCTGCGACGCAAAAGGATCGCGATGCAGGCCGGTCAGTCATTGAAACAGAGCCGGTGCTGGCCAAGATCAAGAGAAAGCCATACATCTTCATCTCGCGCGACAGCGTTCCCGTGCTGGCACCCACTGTGCCACATCTTAAGAAGAGGTTCAAGACTTTTGACTGGCGGGAGATTCGCGTTGACAAGACGGGATATTATATTATTTTCGATGACTCGAAGCGTGGTGAAGATGAGACAGTCAGGTGCTACAAGGAGTGCAACAATGGTCCCATGTTTACGTACCACATGACGATGGAATGTCAGCAATATGGCAACCCTAATTACGAGCGCAGCCCGAGTCCAGAAACCCAGGCCATGCAGAATCGCAAAAAGGAAGAGATGGAGCGACAGGCGAGATGGGCGGCTGAAGATCTGGAGGAAGAGAACAGAGAACGAGCTGCTGACCTGGATCCTGTCAAAGGTGCCCTTGAGCAGCTGCAAGTCGAGTTGCGCAACAAAATCATGGACGACATCAAAAGTCGCATTGCAATTCCAGCATTGTACGATTGTCTCGATCCTGCCAGACATGCTGCGAAGCGCCAGAAATTGGACCTTCCAGATCCCATTGACAATGAAGTCAAGGTCCCCGCTGTTTTGCTGAACAAAGCCGTCAACACTCCGACTACAGGGCTTCGCGGCCGAAACGGCCGTCCTTTGTCTCATGACAAGCCCCTTCGACCACATGACCCGAACCGTGGGCGCCAAGTCACCACGAACGCATATCTCGACGAACGTCGCAAGCAGCGACCGGCCGCTCGACCTGCACAGGCCCGCCATTTGCTTTCTCGTCTGCAACACATGTTTGACGACGAGGAAGAAGACGACTCGGACGACGAGCGTAGGACACCGTTGACCCGCGACACAGAGGATCAAGAGAGCAGACCGCTCAGTCGGGCTTCAACACCTTTCAGCGTTTCCGAATCCGTCGATGTACCAACGCCTCGGCCGAAGAAGAGGAAGCTGGTACACAAAAAGGAAGAATCCATGTCACTATGGGAAGCCGGGGAAGAGCAGGAGACATTCGCACCCTATCACAAAGAACTTCTGGGAGATCTCGTTCACAAGATTCCCGAGGCCATGGCCACACGAGAACTGGAATTGGTTATTAACACACTTCCCCGAGACTCCAAGTTCCAAAAGCGCGCACGAGCCGAACTTTACTCAAGGCAAAGGGCCAAGTTCGAGAGCGAGGATACTCCTGCTCCGACCATCGAGGTCACCAAAGCCGACGGCTCTGCGACTCCAGCAGATAAATCGGTGACTCCAGTTGGTGATCTGGCCGCAAAGTCTGTGAAGAGAGAAATCAAGAGAAAGAGAAAATCAAAGAAGCAAATCTTTGAAGAACGCGAAGCCGAGCGAGCTGCTGCCAAAGCGGTCGAAGAATCTCAAACTGTCGAAGACGACAGTCAAGTCGAGGACAAGGACATCGAATTCGAGCTTACCGAGCAGGTCGTCGAAGAGGACGTGGAGAAAGAGACTAGGCCGCAAGTTGAGTGGGCCGCATCTTCGGACAGGCCGCGCAGAACGGTCGAGGATGATGATTCTGCCTTTCTGGACATTGATGGATGGAAATACGTCGTCAAGGATGACGAAGATATGCGTTTCCTCCAAAAGGCCCTGGAATCAGTACCAGCCACAAATGTCGGAGATGTCACCCTCTGGGCTTGGAAGCAAAAGGAGATCAAATCGCTCAACACTGGTGACGCCCGTGGGTCAGACTATTCCGGAGCTCGAATCGAAGGATATTACGTGCCCAATCCCACAGGCTGTGCTCGCACGGAAGGGGTCAAAAAGATCCTCGAGGCCGAAAAGTCCAAATACCTACCCCATCGCATCCGAGTGCAAAGGCAACGCGAAGAGCGCGAAGCTCAGGCCAAGGAGGATCCAACCGCTGTTGTCGAGGCTGCAAAGGTCGCTGCAGCTGCCAAACTCGCTTCCACCGCTTCATCACGTAGCAACCGTGCCAACAATCGACGCCTGGTCAACGACATCAACTTGCAAAAGCAGAATCTCAGCACTACGGGCGCCGAGACGGACGCGATCAAGTTCAATGCTCTCAAGAAGCGGAAAAAGCACGTCAAGTTCGACAGATCGGCAATCCACGGTTGGGGCCTGTATGCCATGGAAAACATCGCTTTCAACGATCTTATCATCGAGTACGTGGGAGAGAAAGTACGTCAAAAGGTTGCGGATATGCGCGAGATCAAATACGACAAGCAAGGTATTGGAAGCAGCTATCTATTCCGAATGGTGGACGACGAGATTGTGGATGCCACGAAAAGGGGTGGTATTGCTCGGTTCATCAACCACAGCTGCACGCCGAACTGCACTGCCAAAATCATCAAGGTCGACGGAACTCGAAGAATCGTCATCTATGCGCTCAAGGACATTGCTAAGAGTAAGTTTTTTGTGGTTATTTGCTTCTATTCAAAATGCCAATTGCTAACATGATTACTTGCAGACGAAGAACTTACTTACGACTACAAGTTCGAGCGTGAATATGGCAGCGATGATCGCATTCCTTGCCTGTGCGGTTCCGTGGGTTGCAAGGGGTTCTTGAATTGAAGAGGCTTCCGCAAAAAAAACTGTTGTATATTATGGC
Organism: Aureobasidium zeae; assembly: GCA_017580825.2. Classification (NCBI taxonomy): domain Eukaryota; kingdom Fungi; phylum Ascomycota; class Dothideomycetes; order Dothideales; family Saccotheciaceae; genus Aureobasidium; species Aureobasidium zeae. Next base: position 174,848 of record JAGFJS020000033.1, read on the forward strand.
GGAAACAAAAGGAAAAGCATGCATCCGTTGGCGTATCGACAAAAAGACAAAAGTCTCTGGCTGTTTTCTTCGTCAAAGGTGCGGATTCGCATGCTGGTCTTGTATGTAGCTAAGCAGAGGACGATTGTTCACAAGGCGACCGATGTTGCTGCGACGGCATATTATATCAGCTGGCTGCAGGAATGGACAACACCTTGATGGAAAACGTATGGTTCGCATGTCCTCTGGCGATCTGCAGTTGAGAGTGTGAGCGTGTTCCACGTGCAAACCAAGCGCTGCAAAGAGGCAAAAAGTGTGTTCAAGACATTCCATGACTCGCTATTTGTCATTTTCAGCGAACCGATTGATAACATTATTATTGAGCAAAAAGAAGGCGTTCGGCCCTGGAGATGATGCAGCCGTACCTTGGTGGGGGCCGTGGCTTCCCGCGCGAGAGTGTTCTTGGCGGGGAAGATATCCGTACGCCAGCTGTTCATTCGGTAAAAGATCAGAGAATCTTCTGGACTTTTTTTCTGCCAGTCTTCCTGATAAATTGATAATTCACTTCCAAAGACTGGAAAGAGACGTGGCTTGTCTTGTAAAAGTGTCAAGCGGTCCAACATGGACAACGCCTATGTACAGTCGGCATCTGCGGTGCTCAAGCACTTTGATGTTCAGGAGGCATCGGGTCTCTCGGCCTCGTCAGTGACAGAGTCTAGACAGAAACACGGTCGCAATGGTATGTGGATTGTCTGCGATCGCAGTTACTCGGGTTGATGACTGACGGTCCTTCTAGCCATCCCCGAGGAGCCACCAACACCCATTTGGGAACTGATCCTGGAACAATTCAAGGATCAGCTGGTCCTTATTCTGCTCGGCTCGGCCGCTGTCTCGTTTGTGCTCGCTCTGTTCGAGGACAGCGATGACTGGACAGTGTTTGTCGATCCCATCGTTGTACGTCTTGGACGCCCCGAGAAACGCTGCGCTGTTTCCTAACAAAGTGTCTCCTAGATTCTCACCATCCTCGTCCTCAACGCCGTCGTCGGTGTGTCGCAAGAATCATCGGCCGAAAAAGCAATCGCTGCACTCCAGGAATACTCGGCCAACGTAGCCAAGGTCGTCCGCAACGGCAAGGTCCAACGCATCAAGGCAGATGAGCTGGTTCCCGGTGACATTGTCAAGGTGGCCGTAGGCGATCGCGTCCCTGCGGATTGCAGAGTCGTTTCCATCCACAGCAACAGCTTCCGCATCGACCAGAGTATCCTGACTGGAGAGAGCGAGAGTGTCGGCAAAGGCACCGACGCCATCAAGGACTCGAAAGCCGTCAAGCAGGACCAGATCAACATGCTCTTCACGGCACGGACCGTGTTACTGGATTGCTACCGCGTGTTGTCTGGACGGTCAAACGCGGCATCGGAGTCTTTCACGGAAACATTTTTCGCAAATTCTCGCAGCAGCCTTTCAAGGAGAAGCTCAACGATTTTGGCGATTCCCTGGCCAGGTCTATTTCATTTTTTGTCTCGTTTGGTCATCACTACCTTCGCCCTTCATGATCTGCCACGGTTGGCACGTGGCAATTTATTACTTGTTATTGCCTGTCGATCTCGGTGTGGCCGCATGCCGAAGTTCCGCTGTTGTTATCACCACTTGTCTCGCTCTGGGTACTCGCAAGATGGGCGGCACAATGCTGTTTGTTCGCAGTCTTATTACCCGGTTTTAACGTATACTCCTTGGTAATCCTTTTGGTATGCTATGTTGTCATCTTTGTAGTCTCAGACAATACTCGGACCTTACACACCCACCTGTATGAAGCGGCAGTGTCAACTGTAGGTCATTCTTTGATCTTTAACAAACATTCACCTCTGCTAAGCGATAACTCCTGTGAGAGGAATCTTAGCGTTAGATAGGAACATGCTTGCTGTGCTTCCCAGCTTTCGCCAACAAATTCTACTGCGATCTCCGAGTCCAGACTTTGGAGAAAAAACTGACTTTTGCAGTTTACTTCACTACTATCGCAGCCCAGATAATCGCGCTGATCGAAGTATCTTGTTCTTTATAGTAAACGAAATCGCGTCGTCTGTGAAACGCACATAGCACTGTCAAGAGTAGTTCTATCCATTACAACCATACGGCGGCACTGAGGCCCAGTTCTGAAGGTGCCTGAGAGTTCATGGGAGAAGATTGTAGGTACCAGACGATGCAATCTGTCAACTCTCTGAAAGATTACTTCCGCTTCGCTTCTTAGAAGACATGATCATACTGTTAGGAAAAAAAGGGGGGGACGCATGGTAACGAACCCACCAGCCCGTTTTCCCACTTATGAAATAGCCATTCACGTGCTTAGAAAAGGCATTGTCGGTTATTGGTCCTAGCCCAATGGCTCATCGGAACAGACTTTCAACGTCAAGGGTGCCCCTGAATCTATCATTGCACGATGCTCACACGTCCTGGTTGGCAGCAATGTTCACCCGTTAATGGCTCTTTCCAGCCCAGTTTTTCTGATTCCTGGATAAGGGCCCGCGTCTGATTATGGTAAACGAGGGACTCCGATTAATGGCTACTCGCAAGCGTCGATTACGTCAACTTCAACTTTGGCCTGAAAAAAAAAGGCAAAGACCAGCCCCGAATACGCCCAACTCGAACAAAACATGACTCTGATCGGTATGTCGGTCACGGCGAATATTCTCATCGTCCCGAGAGTGTGGCTGACGCATTCGCAAGTGCGTTCCGTGTGGCATGCCGGCGTGGGTTGTATCACGGGTGACAGCCAGTACCACTCGCCGATTGTCCCCCACTCTAGTCGCCAGCATTGGCGTTTTGTTCCTGATTGAAATTATGCCTGCTCAAGAGTTACACTGGGCCTCCCCACTTTGACGATCTCAGCGATGCTCAGAAACTCGAGGCTGCAAAGAACGCGTCTCTCTTCTCTCGCACCGAACCTACTCACAAGTCCAAGCTCGTTGATCTTCTCCAATCTGCCGGTGAAGTTGTTGCCATGACTGGTGATGGCGTCAATGATGCACCCGCTCTCAAGAAGGCCGACATTGGTGTAGCTATGGGCAGCGGTACTGATGTGGCCAAGCTCGCAGCAGACATGGTTCTTGCCGACGACAACTTTGCCACCATCGAATCTGCCGTCGAGGAAGGCAGAAGCATCTACAACAACACTCAGCAATTCATCCGCTACCTGATCTCGTCCAACATTGGAGAGGTTGTGTCTATTTTCCTGACTGCTGCCATGGGCATGCCCGAGGCTCTGATTCCTGTACAGCTCCTTTGGGTCAACCTGGTCACCGACGGCCTACCTGCCACTGCTCTTTCCTTTAACCCTGCCGACCATGACATTATGAAGCGTCCCCCTCGCAAGCGTGACGAGGCGCTTATCGGTGGCTGGTTGTTCTTCAGATACATGGTCATTGGTACTTACGTTGGTGTTGCCACGGTTGGAGGTTATGCATGGTACTTTATGTTTAGTGAGGCAGGGCCCAAGGTCAGCTTCCACGCACTGGTAAGTTTTTTGTATTCTTGTCATCTTGTATTGTATGATACTGACAATGGATGCTACAGACACACTTCCACTCGTGCAGCATATTTGAACACCCGATCGACTGCCTCATGTTCAGCGACTCCCGAGCCAAGACTGGCTCAACGATTTCGCTTTCCATCTTGGTGGTGATTGAGATGCTCAACGCCATGAACGCTCTCTCGTCTTCAGAATCTCTGCTTACACTTCCGCTGTGGAAGAACATGATGCTGGTATACGCCATCTGCCTCAGCATGGCGTTGCACTTTGCATTGCTTTACACGCCCTTCTTGCAAGGTATCTTTGGTATTGTGCCGCTTGGTTGGGATGAGTGGATGTTGGTTATGGGATGGAGTGCGCCGATTATCTTGATAGATGAGGGACTAAAGTTCCTCGAGCGTGCTTTCGTGATGGAAAAGCCAAAGTACGTCAAGGACAAGTCTGTGTAGAGGAGTTGTCTTTTTTTCCCCCTGGTTTAGAAGGAAGAGGATTATAAGAAGATGAAGAGCCCATAGCATATTTCTCTTTTGTTGGAAACAAATAAAATAAAAAGGCCTGTGTAGCCATGAAAGAGATTTTGCACAAAACGTGTATTATAAACGTCTGGATTTCTGGGCACACATAATAATTTATGCCGCAATCTTGGCATAGCCAGAAATCCGACTGCAGAAGCACAAGAAATCCGGCAGAAAGAGCGAACGCACGACGGTCTCCCTCCAAGCACACAAAAGCACAACATGGCCAACACACTTTTGATCGAAGGAAGCTTCGAAGAGCTCAGCGAGGAGCTGGCCGTCTACATTGATGGGCTTGGTGGCTCGTCGGTGGCATCAGAGATTGCGCCGCTGCTCAAGGACGGCAACAAGGTGGATGCGCTGAAGAAGTTGGTGACTGCCAGCAGCGCTCTGAACGGCGCACCCGAGAAGGGTGAGTTTGCGCCTTCCTCATCCGCCACCTTTTTGGCAACTTCCCTCGCTTGAGAGTAAAACACAGGCGACTAATCTCTTTTTGATGCTCAGAGTTCGTCGCTGCATACAACCTCGTCGTGCACCTGGTGCACCAATCCGGCAGCGCCGAGATTTTCCTCCCAAAGCTCTGCCAGAACCTCTCGGCTCCCATCACCTCGTCTCCTCACAACGGTACCGGCCTGGCGCTCAATGTGCTCAGCACAGTCTTCAACACGCTTTCCCCCGACCAGGACAGCCGCTACCATGTCCTCCTCGCCATTCTGAAGATTGTGCGCAGCAACAGCACTTTTGACCAGTTGACGCCTCAATTGGCCGCGCTGGACAGCTGGCTGGAGGACTGGCAGATGGATGCCGCCGACGCGAGAAAGCTGTATCTGGCCGTGTCGGACGTGGCCACCGAGGCCAGCGAGGACAAGCAGGCCTACGAATACCTGCTCAAGGCCCTACGCACAATCCAAACGCCCGCTGCCGCCGCCGCCTCGGACGAAGCCAAAATCCTGTCCGTCCGCGCCCTCAAGCAAGCCCTCGTCTCGCCCTCGCACTTTGACTTCAACGACCTGACGCAACTCGACTCGATCCACGCCCTGCGCAACACCTTGCCCCTCTTCTTCGAGCTCCTTGAAATCGTAAACTCCCAAGTCTTGGACGACCTCCACGACTTCACCGCCGCCAACCCGGACTTTTTGCAACAAAACGCCATCGACGCCGCAATCCTCGAGCGCAAGATGAGGCTTCTGACCCTGGCCACGCTCGCCGCCCAAGCCTCCGTTTCGCGAACGCTGCCTTACGCTTCCATCGCCAAAGCCCTGCACATCCCCGCCGAGGACGTGGAAATGTGGGCCATCGACGCCGTCCGCGTCGGACTGGTCGAGGGCAAGCTGTCCCAGCAGGACCAGGTCTTCCTCATCCACAGGGCCACCTACAGGGTGTTTGGCGACAACCAGTGGAAAGAGGTCGCCAGCCGTCTGGACATGTGGAGGTCGAGCCTGCAGGGTGTGCTGAGGGTCGTGCGTCAGGAAAAGGAAAACTTCCTCAGGGAGCAGAGTAATAGTGGTGCTGGTGAGGACTTGCAGCAGCAGCAGCAGCAACAAGGACAAAAGGGCGGTTATAGGGCCGGTGGCAACAAGCAGTACAGAAATGCTGCTGCTACTTTTGCTGCTGCCGCCGTCGAGGTCGAGTAAAGTCTGTTCCACTTAAATGAAACCCTTGGGTTTTTGGGGGGGGGGGGATGACAAGCAGCAAGTCTTTCTGATTTTTTTTTTCCAGAGATGACTTGAGAATGAAATAAAAATGGAAGGAGAAAGAGAGAGAAGAGAGAGAGAAGAGAGAGAGAGATGAAAAGACTACACGCCCCATACCCAAAATGAAAAACGTTTTTGATCCTTGTTAAATACACCTTCAAGATTGGAAAAGGAAACAAAAAACCCGGTTTGATGAAACAAAAGTCAGTATTATAATAGATACAAGAAAAAATACTGCCAATGTCTGCTGGCTCTGAATCGCACAAAACGCTCAGGTCAATCATTCATGGATGCATGCATGACTTTTTACTCCTCTTCTCCTTCTCCTTCTCCTTCTCCTTCTCCTTCTCCTTCTCCTTCTCCTTCTCCTTCTCCTTCTCCTTCTCCTTCTCCTTCTCCTTCTCCTTCTCCTTCCCCGTGGGCCGTGGTCCAAGCAGAAAATAGCCATATCTTAAGAAAAACATAACCCCCCCTCCCCTCTGGCGTGCAAAAGATGAAACAAGAAAGACGCTCTCAGTCCAGCTAAAGAGCAGCAATAGTTCTCCTCAGCACCTCAAGACCACGCTCGCCAATACGCTCTTCTTCTTCCCCATCACCGTCACTCTTCAACATCCACGCTACATCGCTCAACAAGCCCAAAGGCAACTCTCCCTCTCCGCGCTCTTCGGCGCGCACCTGGAGCTTTCCAGTATACTCCCACTCCCTGGCCGCGTCTTCGGCGTTGCTGATGACCTCGTCGGGGATACCGCACATGGCAGCACAATGCATGCCGAAACTGCCTTCTGCAACACCGGCCTCAAGTTTGTAGAGGAATGTGATACGGCGTTCCGTGTCGTCCACCATGATGGCCATGCGTTTGGGTGCAATCTCTGGGTGCAAAGCAAATTCGGCGGCGAGGGAATGGTAGTGAGTGGCAAAGAAGCCAATGCAGCCGACGTGTGTGGCGACGTGGTGGAGGACCGCTTGAGCGACGGCCACACCGTCATGGCTGCTCGTTCCGCGACCCAGCTCGTCGAGAATCACAAGTGAGCGCGAAGTGGCCTCTGACAGGATCTTTTTGGTCTCGCTGAGCTCCACCATGAATGTACTCTGGCCAGCCAGAATGTTGTCATGGGCGCCCAAGCGTGACATAATACGGTCAACAGGCGTCAGTCGTGCTGCAACACAAGGCACAAAGCAGCCTACCTGTGCCAAGATGACGGCGATACAGGCCATGCGTAGCACTGTGCTCTTGCCAGCTGCGTTGGCACCGGTCAACAGATCGATATTCGGGTTATCTCCACCCAGAGCAATGTCATTGGGAATGAAGTCTGCAACAGTGTTGAGCATGCATGGATGGCGCAGGTCCGAAAACTCGAGCACACTACGCTCCGAGTCCACAAACTCTGGTCTGCAGCTAGGTTCTCCTAGCGATTGCGAAGCCTTGGACAAAGAAATCAAGCAGTCGAGATGGGCAATAATCTTGACTGCAGCGAGCCAGGTAGAGTAGTCCTGATCAAAGCGAGCGTAGAACTTGCCGGCAACCTGCTTGACAATCTGTGCGTGCGTTTCTTGTGCCTCCTTCAAGTCTTGAACCAGGCTTTCCAGTTCGGGAAAGTAGTATCGTTTTGCTTTGGCAGTTGCAGACATTTGCTTCCAGTTCTTGGGCACGTTTTTGGTCTTGATTGGAACCTCGATCTGGTAGATCTCCTTGCCGTTGTCGGTGTATTTGAGGACCGATGTCCCTAGCTCTGCACGACAGCGTTTGAGAAGAGCCTGTAGATTGCCTTCGATTTCAGCGATATTGTTCTGGCTGTCATCAAAGTCCTGCTCCACGCCTTGTTGTGGTACCAGAAGATTCTCCTCTTTTGCCTGACCACGATCGAAAGCCTCTGTCCAGTGGCTCAAAACTCCAGCGAGGTCAGGCATCGAAGAAATGAGCTGTCCGAGAATACCCTCGCCTTCGCCAAAGCTCGACAGCAGGCTCATCGTGTACTCAATCTGTTCGAACCCTTCCAACACCTTGAGAAAGTCGGCAGCTCTGCATCTGCCAGCATGAATGCGTGAGATCATACGTTCCAGATCAGGGATCTTGCTAAGAGACGCCGTGAAGCGGTCGGTAATTGTGAGATCAGCGTTAAGTGCCTCCACAGCGTCAAGTCGGGCATTGATCTTTGCAGCGTCTGCCAAAGGATGACAAACCCATTGGCGCAGCATGCGCTTACCGAAGGGTGTGATGCACCGATTCAGCATAGCAAACAACGTTCCTTCAGGTCCGCCATCGTAACTGTTGGCAAAGATCTCTAGATTGATCAAGCTCTGGCCGTCGAGAACGAGACTGGAGGCTTTTCTTATGGGGTCGTACCAATTAAAATTGCCCAGCGTGATCAGATCACGCTCAATCTTGAGGGTTTGGAGATACCAGATCAGACCACCTAGAGCAGAGAAGCAAAGCTCCTTCTCTCGGGCTTCCCGAAGAACAGCGGGCCAGGAGGCTTCACCCTCGTTTCCGTCGGAGTCAAAGTAACGCTCTCCGGTAATCTTGAGTGCCGTTTTGTCTGCAGTCAGGAATTCCTTTTCAGGCTTGAGATAGTTCCAGAGACAGGTAAGGCTGGTGTTGTTCTTCAAGATTCTGACAGCTTTAGACGAGATGGAAGACTTTTCCAAAAGAAGCTCGCCAGGTCTTGTCTGAGCCACGAACGTTTCGAACTTGGTCATGTCGATATCATCGACAAAGTCACACAGCTGGAACTGAGCTGTCGCAGTATCGACAAAAGCGATACCAAAGGCCGGAAGACCGTCAACCTCGCGTTCAGTAATTGCAGCACAGTAAGTCGACATGTCGCCCTGCAACATGCCGCCATCGACAAGGGTGCCCGAGGTCAAGACAGCAGCCAGCTCTCGACGAATGATCTTTTCTTCCTTCTTGGGCTTGCCCTTACCAGCCTGTTCATCTCGCTCACGCATGTCTTTGCCAAGAGCAGTCTCCATCTGGTCGACCCGGGCGATTTTGTATCCTTTCGCGACAAACTGGTTTGCCCAATGATCGAGAGAGGATTCAGGCACGCCAACCATACGCATGTTGACGCGATCAGTCATCTTCAAATCAAACAATTGATGACCAATGGTGGCATCGCTTTCGTACAGTTCGTAGAATTTGCCCTTTTTGAAAAAGACGATCGTGTCCCAGAACTTGCATTTGATCTCCCAGTACTGCTTCTCAAAGGCCGAGAATTTTGACCAGGCCATTGGTGGGATGTAAAGAGTGCGAGGGTCGTAGTCTGGGCTGCCAGGCCTGTTACGGTCTGCGTCCATGATATCAGCGAGCCAGGGGTAACGCGTATCGGGCTCTGACATGTGAGCCTTTTGCTTCTTTGGTGGGCCAGTCTGTTGCTTGCGCTGGGCAGGCTTTTGAGGGGCAAATGGCTCGACATTGTCCGGGTCAAATTTCCACTGCTGGGCCGTAGAGGTTGAGGGAATGTCGGGACTTTGGCTAAGCCCGTTTTCTGCCACGGGAGAAGGCCGCTTGGAAGGCTTCTGAGTCTGACCAGACTTCCTACGTCTGACTGGAGCGTCGTCTTCTGAAGCGTCGTCGTCGACGACAAAGTTGTCCATGTCTTGTTCCTCGGCAGCAGCTAGCAGAGCCTCTGTAGCGTCGTCCATGGCAAAGTCATCGTCCGAGTCTGCGCCTATTTTCCTTCTCTTGACAGAACGTGCTGCAGCATTGGAAGATCGTGAACGCAGGACAGGTTCTTCATCGTCGTCTTCAGACTCAGCATAATTTACGGCCTTCTTTCCGTTTCTAACTGGACTAGAGGAGGGAATGGATGGTTTGACTATGTATCTCGGTGATTAGCCGATGAACAGGCGAATAGCCATGTGGCGGATCTTACCGTTTTCTTTGCCGTGAAAATTGGCAGGAGCAGGTGAAGACTGTGGCGGAGGACTCGAAGCAGCTACAGCATCGCTAGGAGGGGCAGCAGGTGATGAGGGAGGTGCCGCCTTCCGCTGGAAGAAGCCTAGGATGCTCTTCTGCTGCTTTGCTGATTGCGATGCCGAGGACGCTTGTTTCTGCAGTTTTGGAACACGTGGCGTGGAGATTTCATTGCCTTCAATTCCTCGAGCCATTGTCAATTCGAGATGTTGGACGATGATGGATGGAAGTTCACCTGGTCGCGTCACAATCGTGCGCGACACGCGCGGAACACGACTTTGCAATTTGGCGCGTGTTTGGCAGGTGCTATCGATTAAACTTTTGAACGCTTCCGCAACCTCGCACCACCACCCGGCGAACACCGAACTCGCACTGCTATCCTGAAGGATTTGAGCACAATCGCAACCATGTCAGCGAAAAACCATAATGACTCTGTGGTAGATTCTGGTAGTGTAGCACCTTGGGCCAGTACTGCTTTCGTTTCCAAACGGGCACAGATGGAAGTGGTCACGCGTTGGAGTAGGCCGACGCGCGCATGGCCTCTCGAGGTTGGACTAGATATTCCATACACGCGACACATTTCCTTTTCTGCACTCACAATACTACAAATCATGGCCCCAAAGGATCACCAAGTTTGGCCCACAGCCGCAGAGGAAAAGGTGCTTCTGCTTATCAGCACTAAAGCTGGCGCTAATCAAGCGAGCCAAACCAATACCCCGGCGATCACCATGCTGCGATCTGCATATAAAAATCTACACGCAACCCTTCGAGTGGCAATTGTCCTCTTCAGTGTCTTTCTTGTCATGTCTTTCCTCGGTCCAATCTTCTTGCTGGCATTGGCTCCTGCTGCCACCAATGCCTTCAATCTGTATGAGCATCTGGGGAACTTGTCGCCATACTTTACTCCTGCAAATACTCCTGCCTCTCTGTTGTCTGGTATCCCAGAGTCTTGTTCCGTTGATCGTGCTTTCTTGATCCACAGACATGGTTCGCGCCAGCCCTTATCATCGGAGCTACCTACCATTCAGAACCTGTCTTACTACATCAACAACAATACTGCGCTATTCACGAACCCACAGGGACAATTGCCTGATGAGTTCTCATTCCTGACCAATGGCTGGTCCAGTACTTTTACACTCAACAATCTCTCCGCCGTGGGTCGTCAACAGCTTTTCGATCATGGCATTGCTCTCAGACTGGATTATCCTGGTCTCTATACCGATTCGGTTCTTGCTGGTGACCAGGATCGCGTGGTAGAGAGCGCTCAGTGGTTCATGGACGGCTACTACGGCCGCTACGCCCAAGATGTGGCAGTCTTGAATAAGATTGCAGAGGACAACTTGACCACCTCATGGATCACTCCAATGGACATCTGCCAGACCTGGGAGTACAGCTCAGGCAACGATCTGGTCGATGAGTGGGGCAAGGTTTATCTGCCCAGAATCTCGTCTCGAGTCAACAAAGCCCTCTCGATAGCATACCCAAACATTACCTTTACACCACAGAACGCACATGGAATGCTCTGGGCCTGTGCATATGGCACAGCCATCTATGGCCAGGGTCGTAGCCCGTGGTGCAATGTTTTCAAGCAGCAAGAGATTCTCGACTTTGAGTATGAGCTTGACTTGTTGATGCGTGGAGCTTTCGGCTACGGACTACCGCACGGTCAAGGTGCTGTTCTTGGAAATCTGCTTGTCAGCAACATCACTGCATTCATGCAAGGCTCGGGTGCAAAGAACTTGTCCCTCAACTTTGCTCACGACACTACTATTGACCTTGGACTTGCCGCTCTCGGTCTTGCCTACGATGCGGAATACCCAGTCGACGGTCCGCCGAATCCCAGCCGTCAATGGAGAACCAGTTATCAGGTTCCTTTTGCTTCTCAAATGTTGTGGAAGAGACTGAGCTGTTCAGGAAATGAGACCAGAATTCAGCTTGAACTCAACGGAGCCAACTTCGATCTGAGTCCTGTCGGCTGTCAGTCAGATTACTATGGAACTTGTGCTCTTTCCGATTTCGCTGCTACGAGTATTGTGCGGAAGGCTCTCAACACCACCGCCGGTGATGCCTCATGGAAAGCTGCATGCATGTAATAGAGTTGGATTTGTAGGGACAGGATGTCGTAAATCATTTAGAAATGCTAGTTCATTCTACACTACATTCTTTTTCATTGTTTGGATCACTTTTCGTAGAAGATGAATTTATCATATGCAAAGTGAATGCGAGTTGTGAATAATTGTGCACGCTCTTGGCGTCGAGGGTGACGGCATGGAGAGCAGGTCGGTGGTGGAAGCTCTCACTCGCAATCAACCAACAAACATCCATCTACCATTCGACTTGGCCGTGCCCCTGCATCACACGACCACATTCACGCATATACACAGAGAACATCAGACAAGATGAGCAGCGATCCGGAAAGAGAACACGCGCTGGAAGGATACAAGAGCAAGCTGCTGGAGTCAAGGGAATGGGAGGCAAAGCTCAAGGCGCTGCGATTGGAGATCAAAGGCCTGCAGCACGACTTTGATGTTTCCGAAGACAACATCAAGGCGCTACAGAGTGTCGGACAAATCATCGGAGAAGTCCTGAAGCAACTGGACGAAGAGCGCTGTACGTGGCCGCCCGCTTGCTGATGGAAAGCGACACAGCTAACCAATGACAGTCATCGTCAAGGCATCGTCAGGACCGCGCTATGTCGTCGGATGCAGATCAAAGGTCGATAAGCTCAAGCTGAAGCAAGGAACCCGCGTTGCCCTCGACATGACGACCCTCACAATCATGCGCATGCTCCCGCGAGAAGTCGACCCCCTTGTCTACAACATGTCGCTCGAAGACCCCGGACAAGTCTCGTTTGCCGGTATCGGTGGTTTGAACGAGCAGATCAGAGAGTTGCGCGAGGTCATCGAGCTGCCCTTGAAGAACCCCGAGCTCTTCCTCAGAGTCGGGATCAAGCCGCCGAAGGGTGTCTTGCTGTACGGCCCTCCTGGAACCGGAAAGACGCTGCTTGCCAGAGCAGTTGCCAGTGGTCTGGAGACAAACTTCCTCAAGGGTGTGTATCTATCGCTCTGCTCGCTGCCTGCCAAGCGCTAACCAGTCGCAGTCGTCTCCTCGGCCATCGTCGACAAGTACATTGGTGAATCCGCCCGTCTGATCCGCGAGATGTTTGGCTACGCAAGAGAACACGAACCCTGTATCATCTTCATGGATGAGATCGATGCCATCGGTGGCCGTCGATTCTCAGAGGGTACCTCTGCCGACAGAGAAATCCAAAGAACGCTGATGGAACTCCTCAACCAACTCGACGGTTTCGACTATCTTGGAAAGACAAAGATCATCATGGCCACCAACAGACCCGACACCCTCGACCCTGCTCTGCTTCGTGCCGGCCGTTTGGATAGAAAGATTGAAATTCCTCTACCTAACGAGGTTGGCCGCATGGAGATTCTCAAGATCCACGCCGAGGGTGTGCAAAAGGAGGGCGAAATCGATTATGAGAGTGTCGTCAAGATGAGCGACCAGCTCAATGGTGCTGATCTGAGAAACGTCGTTACCGAAGCGTGAGTGTTTCCATATCCCAAGGCACATGCAGCATGCATGCTAACAATCATAATGCAGGGGTCTTTTCGCCATCAAAGATTATCGCGACGCCATCAATCAAGACGATTTCAACAAGGCCGTCCGCAAGGTTGCCGAGTCCAAGAAGCTCGAGGGCAAGCTCGAGTACCAGAAGCTGTAAATCATGACAATCATCTTCTACGCATCATCGGGCGTTTTATCGGTATTCGAGGGACCCTGCACTTCTCTTTCTTTTCACCGTAGTAATGAACTGGGAAGAAGGCGGCATATGATGAGGGCGGGCGCAGGCTTGCTTTGAGAATCATGACGGGAGGCCATTTCCAACAAAGCGTGTTGTACTATAGAATCACAAACTGGCGGTCGTGAATAGAAAGGTCTAATTGATGCATTCTTGATTGCAGCTGTACGATGGACTGTTTCATATTTGTTGCTTTCTAAATTTCATCCATCACAAGGTCCCATGGTGTAATGGTTAGCACGTCGGATTCTGATTCCGGAGATTCAAGTTCGATTCCTGGTGGGACCTCATCTTTTTGTTTTTGCTTGTCTCTGCTATAGTCTTGATGGGACTAATATCAAGTCATTCAGGGCGGGGTTTCTTTTTTTTTTTTTTTCGTTATTGGAATCAAGCACGTTGGTTGTAAACGTTTGTGCCATATGGTGTGGGCGAGAGTTCGGCAGACAGCGTGACAGCTGTCCGACGGGCAGACCATTACACCGGGAGACCTGTGCTGGATGATTGGAAATTGAGAAAGATCAGTCAGCATAAGTCAGCATTTCGCGAGACCAACATCAATGATACCTCGATTCTCCTTTAGGGTGTTATAAAGTCTTTTAGATGACGTGGTCTACCTAACGTTCTACTGATCATCTAGACGAACATTCCTAACATTTCATTGTATTCAACCTGACTTTCAAACATGACTAAACCCATCTTGATCTCTGGCGCCGGCCTCGCATCTCTCTTACTCGCCCGCTCTCTACTAAGATGCAAAATCCCATTCCGCGTTTTTGAACGCGATGCCTCGCTCGGCTCCAGAGGCCAAGGATACCGGCTTCGGCTCTCCTCTGAAGGTCTCGACGCAATAGAATCGGCTCTTGACCCCCAAGCATGGCAAAAATTCTACGACAGATGCGGAAAGACCGGCGGTGGTGGGATGAAGGTCATTAATGCCAGGACTGGCGAGGTCATAGAGCAGCCGTCTGCTCCTCCTCCTTCGCAGCCAACTGCTCCTGCTACCGAAAAGAGTGGCATTGATGGAAGTAGATATGTCGAAACCCTGACTTCGCGAGAGGGGAAGACTTTTGGTATTGCTCGTGGAGACATGCGGAATCTCTTCATGGAAGGCTGCGAAGACTTTGTGCAGTTCAACAAGCACGTCAAGGGCTATGAACTAACGACTGATGGCGTGAGAGCCATCTTCAGCGACGGCACCAAATCAGAAGAAGGCTCTATGCTTATTGGGGGTGAGGGCATCAACTCTTACGTCGCCAAACAGTTGTCCGGTGGAAAGCTCAAGATATATGATACCGGTGCTCGTGGTATCCATGGACAAGCACCTACTACGGCATTCAAAGGACTCGGTGAAGGTGTTTTCCGCCTCGTGGATGACAGCCACCCTGACGGCTCATTCGCAGTCATCACAAATGTTCGGGCAAACGACATGGACAACCCCGACATACAATTCGGCTGGACAATGGTTGGAGAGCCTGGAGTCATCAAGGCGCCGAATGACGATTACACCATTGTTGGCGAGACGGCGTCAAACATTGCGCGACAGCTTACCAAGGATTGGCATCCTAGTCTGAAGCCTTTGTTCACCGAGTCGATTACCTCCGAAGGGGCCTTCTGGAAGATCACGATCTCAACACCTAGCGGTGTTCCTGTTTGGAAGAATGAAGCACGAGTCACTGTGATCGGAGATGCAGCTCACAGCATGACACCGGCTGGTAAGTCGATGCATACATAAGTTGCAAACAAGACACTGATGAGCAACGACAGGAGGTCTTGGTGCCAACACTGCTGTCAGAGACTCGGCTCTCCTTGGCAAGCTGCTGCAGAACGGATACTACGAAGGCGCGACTGCAGAATATGAAAAGGAGATGAGAGTATACGGCAGTGAGGCTGTCGGCAAGAGTTATGGAATGGCCACCAAGATGTTCAAGATTCACATTGACGAGGAGAATTCGACGACAATGGATGGCGAGATTAGAGACAATAGGAGTTCTGCACAGTAGAGTACAGGGTACAGACGATATTTGATGGTTACCTGATTCTCGTTGCTTGTAATTTGACATGGAAATGGGAAGGAATGGAAGGGGGCCGCTGATGATGTAGATTGCAGAGGTGTGCCAAGATTTCCTGGCGGGTCCAGCCGCTCAGTCGGTTGCAAGCTGGCCTCAGGTGTGTGGAGAGCTTTAGGAGAGAACAGAAGGCCGCGACTTCCTCTTCCCATTGACACACCCAAACACGTCGCCACTCCCTCCGGCTCGCAAAGAGAGATTGTCAACATGAGTGGACGTAAGTTGGATGTCTACAAGATGCTCGGCGGCGGCGGCTTCTTCTTGTTCTTCTTCTTCTTCTTCTTCTTCTTCTGTTTCTTCTTCTTCTTCCTCTTCTTCCTCTTCATCACCAGCCATTGACGAACAGCTTCCTCGACACGTCTGGCGCATTGTACTGACAGGCATTGTACAGTCCGCTTCCTTGATTTGGTGAAGCCCTTCACCCCCCTGATCCCCGAGATCGCCGTGCCCGAGACCAAGACGCCCTTCCAACAGCGCCTGATATGGACTGGTGTCACTCTCTTGATTTTCCTGGTCATGTCGCAGATGCCGCTCTACGGCATTGTGTCTTCCGGTAAGCAGCTGTTTGAGATGGAATGAGCGTAGATGGGACACTGAAGCGGTGCAGACACTTCGGACCCGCTCTACTGGCTCAGAATGATGATGGCCAGTAACAGAGGTACCCTGATGGAACTGGGCATCACCCCCATCATTTCCTCGGGCATGGTTTTCCAGGTGCGTAGCAGCAAGTCGCCAAGTCTTGGACACGCAATTCTGACTGGCTTCGTAGCTTCTTGCCGGCACTCACCTCATCGACGTCAACCTCGACCTCAAGGCCGACCGTGAGCTCTACCAGACGGCGCAGAAGGTGAGCATCTTCAGCATGCGCAATCCACAGAGACTCAACACTGACCCGTGTAGCTCCTGGCCATCATTCTCTCTTTCGGCCAAGCCTGCGTCTACGTCCTGACTGGTCTCTACGGCCAGCCTTCGGATCTCGGTGCCGGTATCTGCGTTCTGCTCGTTGTGCAGCTCCTCACTGCCGCCCTGATTGTCATTCTCCTTGACGAGCTCCTCCAGAAGGGTTACGGGCTCGGCAGCGGGATCTCGCTCTTCATTGCAACCAACATTTGCGAGTCGATTGTGTGGAAGGCCTTCTCTCCCACCACCGTCAACACTGGCAGAGGCCCTGAGTTCGAGGGTGCTATCATCGCCCTTGTGCACCTTTTGATCACGTGGCCCAACAAGCAGCTCGCCCTCAAGGAGGCCTTCTACCGCCAGAACCTGCCCAACGTCATGAACCTGATCGCTACCATTGCCGTCTTCAGCGCCGTCATCTACCTCCAGGGCTTCCGTGTCGAGATCCCCGTCAAGTCGTCGCGCCAGCGTGGCATGCGCGGTTCTTACCCCGTCCGTCTCTTCTACACGTCCAACATGCCCATCATGCTGCAGTCGGCTCTGTCGTCCAACGTCTTCCTCGTCAGTCAGATGCTCTACTCGCGCTTCAGCGACAACCTCTTGGTCAAGATGATCGGAGTCTGGGAGGCTCGCGAGGGTTCTTCGCAGATGCTGCCCATTTCTGGTCTCGTCTACTACATGTGAGCCTTGGTTTTGTCTGCTAATTTCGTGAGTCCGCTTGCTGACAATTCTCGTCCAGGTCTCCTCCCCTCAACTTCAAGGACGCTCTTCTTGACCCCGTTCACACCGCTCTCTTCATCGCCTACATGGTCATTGCATGCGCCGCTTTCTCCAAGACCTGGATTGAAGTTTCCGGTTCCAGCCCCCGCGATGTTGCCAAGCAGCTCAAGGAGCAGGGTCTCGTTATGGCTGGTCACCGTGATGAGTCCATGTATCGTGAGCTCAAGCGTGTCATTCCCACTGCCGCCGCCTTTGGTGGTGCTTGCATTGGTGCTCTTTCCATCGTCAGTGACCTTGTTGGTGCCCTTGGCAGTGGTACTGGTATTCTCATGGCTGTTACGTAAGTTTTGATCTTCTCTTTCGCCACCCGGGTCATATGAGGCTAACAACCGTCCCTAGCATCATCTATTCTTACTTTGAGATTGCCGCCAAGGAGGGCGATATGTCTGGTCTCAGAGGCATGGTCATGGGTTAAACAGAGCTAGAGAAATTCTTTTTACATTCAAGAATCTTGTTCTGTACATTTTATCACCTTTGGAGGTTGACGAGAGGTTCGTATCCTACTGGGAGGGGCAATTTCACCGACAACAAGCACGAACAAGAAGAATTTTTCTTCTTCCAAAGCTCTTATCTTCCGGGGAATGTCGTTAGTCCTAGGTAGGTATGCTCTTTTTGTAGAAGTCATTTGACGAAAGAAAGGAAAAGTTGCCTCAGGTATTTTGCAAAAGTCATGACGCTTTGTCTTTTCTTGCTATTACCTGGAGCTGCGCTTGATTTTTTTTTTTGTTTCTTTTTTTTTTTTTTGCCCTCCTTCCGACTCTCGCCTTCTAGACTAAACACATTCGGTGTCTATTTCCCAGATCCATCTCAACGCCTAGTATCTAGCGCGTCTTGAATCATCTCTGGTTTCTTTACCTTATTATAGGTGACGTATACATAGTCAAGTAGTATAGTTTAGGAATTAATAGGTTTGATAAGGAGGAGAGAGTACATACCTTAGGTAACTAACTAGCCGGCCTCGGTGAAATACTGTGCGGATGCCAAGTGCCAAGCCTCGTGCTCGTACGGGCTTAGCCCGGGCCGACAACTAAGGGCTCACCCCTAACATGCGGATTCGAACCGGGAGTGTAATTAAGCTGTAAGGACGGAAATTCCGGGCTCATAACTGTTGAATGATTTCTGCTACACTAAAAGGGGTACCCGCAGTTATGTAGGTTATCATGGCTGGTAATCAACACTCTATATAACTGCTACTACTACAATTATGACGACAGCTACTATACATAGCGATAACCTCGGTTATTAGCAAGCTCGCGGGAGCTAGCACTAGTGAGTGTTGTCAGATCTCTGCCGGCCAAGAAAAGGGATAGCTATAGGTACGTACTTGGAAAGTTGACATGACTTTCAAGAGATCCCTACTGCAACCAGAGTTCTTGGGCCAGTCTTGCTGTAATACCGAGAAGTACGACCGAACTCGAGGCCCAGACCCCGAATCTAAAGGTCACCTTGTTGACAGTGACGTGGATGAGACTGTGAATGACTCTTAAGCCAACATAACCCCAGGCCATACGGGTCGTGATAGAATCTTTGACATCCAGTACAGTCAAGGCCAGAACCGCAGCATAGAATTGTGTAGGTTGCTCCAAAAGGTTGTTAAAGTTGTCTGCGGGCCATTGAACGAAAGCCGGGAGTTTCGTGGCCTTCTCTTGTTTGACGATTTCGGGATCGAAGCTGATGTTGTATTTTGCGAGAGCCGGAGTTCGACGGTAGTAGAGGAGACCTTCAATTGCGAAAGTCCAGAAACTGAGGCCGACTAGGGGACCAAGGAGAGGTTTGCTGCCAATGACAAGAGACGGCATGGTGGCTGAGTGACTTGAAGAGTTGTGGTCGGTCGATTGAAAGTGCTGTTACAGAGTTGAACGGCGTTTTGCAGGGAAAAAAAATCTTGTGCAGGATCCGTTGGTGTTGGCTACCTTATGTGAACAGCTGACGTGGCCCCTGCGCCTGGGTACATGTTCTCGAGATACGTCGATCTTCATACGTCATCTCACGAAGAAATTTCTTCCACTATATCAGAAATTTTATACGACGAGGTCAAATACAGAAAGCCAGGTCGAAATGGAGCCCCATTGGCATCTACTAATCTCGCCGGATTCGAATCCAATTGAAGGGGTATAGCTCATTTTGAACGAGCGATTAAAGCATCGAGGGGATCTTAAGGGCATGAACCATCATTAATTCGAAGGAAGGAGTGGCAAAATATCGATCAAAGATCCATCTAAGAGATTATCGATGAGATGTATGATCGTTGTATTGCGATACACGAGCATCTAGAGGTCCATTTCAAATCGTCGAGGTAGTGGAGATCGACGTATCTCAAGACTTCCGACCCCCATGGTGGGCGGATCTATTGCAGCTTATTACGCTATTTACTACGAGTTTCGACATCTCACGCTGAATCTTCAAAACGCTCAAGTCCCGTACTATTCCCCTACACAGACTAGCTAAACCTCTCCTCAACACGCCCATGGTAACAAGATCCGATTACAGGAGACCTAGTATCCTTCTTAAGGCGGGGACAAGGATCCGGGCGAATATGGCTCGGAATCGCCTGGGCAGACAAACCCTTGGCCGGCCGGAGGCAGCCGGACTCTATAGCCGGCGCATGGGATATTGGCGTAACAGATGCCCCATCGTGCTAAAGCTGTCAGCGGGTCGACTCTCAGATGAGTGTGAATGCTAGCTTACCTGCATAGGCGTAGTTGGCTGGGTACATGCCGTGGACTTCCCAATCGAATTGGTGGTCGTCTTGATCGCAGCGGACTCGGGGATCAGCTTTTGAGTATCCATACGCCTGCTAGTGTTAGCACAAGAACCGGACATCTGTCATAAAAGTTGTCCCAACACCCACCCATGTGTGTCCTCTTTGGACGTGAATGTATGGCTCTTCATACAGGTAGCAGGAATAAGGAATCTTGCAAGGTGCAGCGTATGCGTGTGAGTAAGTGACCCTACAATGTTTCATATCAGAACTGCACGTAAAGTCAAGATTGCCCGACTCACGAATTTGACGACGAAGCACCCGTGGAGAAACCCATCTCCTTTGCGAAACCTACCAGTGATTTGGCGAAAGTGGCCTAATGGGTGAAATCAGCTCTGTTAAGCATCTCGAATTCCGAGCGTAATTGGAGTGGCTTACCGCAATCTTCTGCGCAAAAGGGAAATCTTTTCCTCCTGCCGAAACTGAGACAGATGACGTGTGCGAGACCGAAACAGCATATGTTCCTGTCACGCCTCCACACAGTTGATCTGACATCAAGTGGATGGACCCCAGAGATCGTGGGTTGTCGCCCGTAACCCTACTGGAGTAACGCCAGAACACACCGCCGTTATCCGCATTGCAATACCCATTAACCGAGCTTGCGCTGCATCGCTTATCGCCTGAGCGGGCGCAGTTCAAGGTCATTTCTTCCGGTGGTGGTGGCGATCGGTAGGAGCTGTTGAACATGGATTGCCTGCCGATAACAGTTAGCAACTGCTGGGGGGGTATACCCAAGCTTGCTCTATGGACGGCCTACCGAACATCTTCGACAAAATCATCAGTAAGATCGACGCCATCAAACGAGGGGGACTTGAGGAAGTGGGTGCGGAATTGGTCCAGACTGAGGTGTTCAACATCGACACGATGCTCAAGATGACCGTTATCATCTTTGACGGTCTTCATAGGGAGACCAGCATATCCCGGGTATGGGAGAATGTGAGCTGAGTCCGAGCGGTTGAAGGGTACCTTTTGACCATTCTCCTCGACAAAGATGTCATAAGACTGGCCATTGGATTGCTGATTGAGAGTAGAAGGGAGTGCAGTGGCAATTGGCAGGAGGAAGAGGAGTGCAATGAAGCATTGATCAATGCCGGTGGAAAGCATCTTGCATATATTCTTGTTTTGGTCGTTTGAACGGAGCAAGAGCTATCTGGAGTAGTGAGTTGAGATGGTTGCTTGGTCGGTCTGTTTTCGAGGACATCTTGCTGACTTTATATCTTCCTGTCCTCTGTAGTTAAGGGTCAAGACTGTCATGTCACTTTGTTGGACGAGTTGTCATGCCAAAACTCTGTGATGGAGCATTTTTCATGCGTTGACCGTATCGCAGAACTCCAGTTATCCACGTGCATGTGGATTGAGAATGAAGCGTGTCACGGTCGCGGCTATGATTCTGGCCGTCAATGCAGATGCTAATCATGGCCTGAGACCACTGTCGCTCAGATTCGCTGATCGCTCATTACACGAGTCGTGTGCTGTTCCCCATCGCTGATGCAAGCCTCCGAAACGTGTGGCATTTCTTACTTTCTGATTGGATCTCAGAGGATACGATAAACTGCTAGTAGACTTCAAGATGTCGTATGTAAGGTTAGATTACTAGAGCATGTTAGCAAGCTGTCCGACAGCTTGAGGGTCGGATACACCTTGAATCGAATAATGGGTCCGCCACACCAATTTAGCTAGTTTAGCACTCGTTATCGGGTTCGCCCGATTGGCTAGCCTAGCAACTCGGGCAAATTATGTCATTTTCTAACCAAAAACGGAGCGATCAGCCTGCTGTCGTGGGAGTACAGCATGCTGTATGTCCAAGACAGCAGTGTTAGCGTCAACGGTCTGTTCGGCCACTTAGAGGTCGTAAAATCGTTAAGCTGTATGCTGTCGGACAGCTTGCTAACATGTCCTATTAGCAGTGTGGCGATTCGAAACAATCGCAATTGTGCTTAAGGATCGCATCTCGACGTCTTTCTCGTAAGAATAAAGCCCCTTCCGAAGCTTATTAAGGCACAAGAACAGATAGAGTTGGATGGCCTTACCCCAGCCATAGGTCATCTTCGTCCCAGAATCTGCGCAACCACGTCAACCACCCCCCTAGCATAGGTATGGATTGGGAAAGACAAAGCAAAACAACAAGAGCAAAGACAACATGCGAGAAAAAACACAGAAGCAAGAGACGAGAAATGTACCTGGACTGGTTAACTCGAGGCTTTGATGATAGACTCAGACTGCGAGCAGTCGAGCACAAGCCATTCGGTGCTGTTAGATGTTCAATGTCCTAAGCCGATCTCGCGCCAGCGCAAAGCAGTAGTGATACATGATAGAGCAATGCGGAGATCAATGGTTAGACAAGGATACCTGTGGAGGATTTAGCTCGAGCAGTTTTCATCCACTCCCAAGACCACGGGCACTGCCATCCGTCTCCCTCTTGAATGTATCAGAGTTTTACTCACGTCAAACACCTCATGAAGGTGTCCATCCATCGTCTGAATTGAAGTGATCCCTTTGTCTGTGTTTTTCGATGCTGCCCCGAGGTGGTCATGGGATATACCGCGATGATGGCTGGCTGAGCTGCCGAACTTTGGCGTTTCACCCTCTTGTATCTCTACGACCTCTAAGAGTAACTTTGTGCGAATGGCTGGCTGATGATGCGATGACGATGGCATGTCAATGATAAACGCAGAGCGTAGCGCGTGGCGTTGTGACTGCGGGACGGTTGGTAGGAGCTGGACTCGGCACCTTCGCTCCTAAAGGCAAGAGCTCCTCCATCTTCGCGCACACTGATCTTCCCTTTGCTGTCTCGCATCCTAGAGTTCACTTGTTGCAGCAATGCACCACATGTTGAGAAGGGGCTGTCGTCGGAATTTGCGACCATTGCACGTGATCTCGCTTACTCACCGGAAGACGGGACTCTCTTGTTTATCAATGGTGTGGCTTCACCGAGCCATCATCACATGCAACCTATAATGGCGATCGAAATGAGGGATACAAAGTTCGGTTGCTCCTAATAATCTGAGATGCCGTGCTTCGTGCCGACACTGCAAGGCTTCGTGTCGAGGTTGCCGACATCGCAAGCTGGTCATGAGGTCAGAGTTGTTGCAAAAAGATCTCCTCCAGCCTGCTTCTCGATGTCATCAGTTGTGTGTGGTGCCGTGGACAATACGGAGTGAATTTAGTTTGAGACTGGGCAAGCGTCGAGACGGGTTACCGCATGTGGTAAAGGTCGAGAATTCCTCTCTTCCGCTCGACCCTCTGCCGTCCGTCGTCATGTTCAGTTCGCACAAGTGGTCCCTCGTCTCGACAGCTCCGTCTTTTCGCTATTCGTCTTGACAAGGATGTGTGCTGAATTGCCGGCTCACAATGAGGAAGCTTCGTTCCAAGACAGGATGGTGCGTTTTCTGCAGGTGCTCGTGTGCCTTGCTATGATGGGCGACAATCAATCTTAAGAATACTGACCGACATGTGGGCTACAGCTTGACGTGCCGCATCCGACATGTCAAGTGTAGGGAAACCTAGGCCAGGTGCTGGCCGCCTCACTAAGGACTACAGGTGATGAAGTTCGGCCAATTTGTTCACAATGCCAGTAAGGGAATCGGGGTTTTCGGCAAGAGGCAAACCAAGATCTAGAGATCCGACCGTATCAGCCCAGCGGCGAACAGGTAACAGAGTCTCGAAAATGGAAAAGGAGCGCCCACGAGCAGCCAGCGGTCGAGATTGAGTCTGGAGCAGAGGAGAGTGTTGCTCGCTCGCCTTGCAACTCGACCGCAACCGTGAGCGACATCCTTGCGGACGTAATCCCACGTGCTGGTCAGAGACGAGTATTGTTCGCGACATTCACTCACAGCCAATCATGCGGGAAGACACCGTCTGCCTACGAAGCTTACGTTTCCCATGATGGTACTATCAATCAGTCGTCACCAACAAGCGTTGCTGCTCCATCTACACTGTCGCCCTCATCAGTGTCTACCCCGCAGCATCTTGCATCGCCAGCCCACGTTCTAAACACTGTCATCCCCTTCACGGTGCACGAAGCAAGGTTGGTGCACCACTTCTCACAGCATCTGGGTCGATGGCTCGACTGTTCGATGCTTTCCCCCAGATGACTCTGGGAATTCCAAGGTTGGCCGTAACGAGTCCGATCCTGTTGCAAGCTGTCGTGTCATATGCCGTGGCACACCAGAAGAGGCTCACGAGCGATGTGTCCGCATGCTCATTGTCGAGCTCAGCTCCGCAGAGATAGCTCACGATACGGCGATTTCATGCGCCATTATGATTCTGCGTGTTTTCGAGCAGCTCAACAGTACGTCAATTGCCATGATTATTGGTTGCCTTGACGATATCACTCAGTCGCTGAGACAGGAAGCGACGCCGAACGCCATTTTTCGGGATCCTCTGCTTTACCCCAGAGGGAGACTTGAATCATCTCAAAGAACAGTAATCTCTGCTCCTCGGTCCATGTGAGCGACGATACGAAATGAGCTCTTTCAATGACATTGATGTAGCGTGCTGCCAGTTCCTCAACGGCATTTCGAGTTTTCGCAAAGGTTTCGGCCTTTTGTCGCTTGAACACATCGTATTTCTTCCAGAATGGCTCGGGAGAGGCAGCGAAAATAGTCGCAGCCCTTCGATACATGTAGCATTCGGCATACAGCCATGGAGAGGCATGCCAAGTAAAGTGTTTCCCCTCAGCAAGCAGTGCGTTGAAGCCTTCGAGATCACGGCCATATACAGCATCCAAGGGCCTGGTACATCGAGTCAGAGAAGCGCAAATTAATTGTAGTAGGATGAATCTACCTCAGAGGCAGATCGCTTGCCATTTCGTTCTTCATCTCGGACAAGGACTGCACAATTTCCCTGGCTGAGTTTTTTTCTGGCGGTCCGACGGTAGCGGCTGTCTTTTCAACATCGTCGATCATTCCTTGGACAACTTTTGGCCAAACGTGTAATTGCTGTCTGCTGAGCCATTGAGCCTTCCGTTGATGTCCACACTGCCGCGACTGGTCTGGATGGCGATATTGTATAAGGCACAGCTGCTGGAAATGAACAAGTTTCGATTGATATGCGGAGCACAGGTGCAGTCACAGGCTCGTATGGGTGAAGTGTAGACTAAGCTGTGGACTGTGCCTGTTCACGCGGTGATTTGGAGACATTGTTATACGTTAACACGAAAGCAACACCTCGGTGCGGATGATCAAGGTATCCGGGGTTTCGGAAGAGGCTCACGTCGGATCTCGTTCGGCACCAGTGCTTGGCCCCCGTGTTCACAGCGATTCGTCTCGACAGTTTGGCGGTTGAGGCACGGAAGGAGACAAGAGCGGAGGAATCACTCCTCACCATGTTCTTTGTTCTCGTGTCGAGCAACCTCTTTGGGATTGCCCCGCCCCGTTCCAAACCCCAGACTTCTCCACGACGTGGTCTCCATTTCCCGGACGTGGAGGATGTGCAGTCTGCAGTTGCCAACCTGAATTTCCTATGTGAGCCTTCGCTGATTCGGTCCAAGCATCGCATGAAGTTCGCCAATGCCGATGGAGTGGTTACACGTCCTACACTGCGGGGTGGATTCGTCTCGATTTATTACGCTGGTTCTCTCTTCCGAGGCTTTTATGCTGGTGCCTTTTCGGACAAATACGGTCGAATTCAGGGCATGCAGATAGCATATGTCTGGTGCTTAGCCGGTGTGATACTCCAAGCTTCTGCAGTCGACCCCACCATGCTGCTTGTAGCTCGAGTTGTCGCTGGCATCAGTGTATCATTCATCCTTGCTATTACTCCGTCATGGACCGCAGAACTATCCTCGGCTTCGCACAGAAGGCAAGTCATTGCTCTGACATTTCTTGAAAACTTCTCTGGCATTGCATTGGCATCCTGGATCGGGTTCGGTACATCCTTTTCCAACGCTGCCAATGGTCAATTCTGATGGCCCTTCACTTTCGCGACGCAGCTCAATGTCTCCGGCCATTCCTCGGCACTGGCGTCACTCCATTAGGATTCACCCAAACTTCTGAGAAGCGACGCAAACTTGCTCAGAACTAACCTAATGCAGAAACTAAGGCCGCTTACCGTGTCTTGAAGACAGCTCGCCGGTTCAACTACATAGTACTAATACTTGTATTACATGAGATGTGGTGCCCGCCACGCATTATGAGAAGCGGCGCAAACTTGCTCACTACTAACTTGATGTGGACGCATACAGTAGCGCATAGCTTCTCTTGCAGCTTAAGCTCACCAAATTTCAGCATCAACATTGCATGTCGAATCAACGGCAGGATCAGAGCTGTCGCGAATTGAATTTGTCACATGTGCTAAATGTGGTGAGCGATACAAGGATCTGCCTTGCAACATGCAAAGGCTATATCAGATTCGTGGGGTTGAATCGTCAAACGACTTCATCAAAATTGAGAGATGCGCGAGGCTTATAACGTGTGAAATCCCATCAAATCTTCACTTCAGATATCCTAAAGGCTTCAGACACTCTCTTCTTACACCTTATTAGCCTATATCCCAAGAATCATGGAAGGCATGGTCATGGGAACCCCTTGGCTGGACAAACCAATGGTTCTCCATGCATACCGCGATTATGAATGCACGCTCAATGATACCGTTCGCTGTGAGTATCAGCAAGGATACTGGAGATTTTGGTGAGCCCACAAAAGACGATGGTCATATCCGTGATGTAAAAAAGTCATCTAATCTATCAACAGGTACGAAGCCGACCATAGATATGCTCTGCCGACTATTGCGCTTTTCCTCGTTGGCATTGCACTATTCGCGTTCGCTTACTTGTTTGATCGATTCGCTCCCGCCCGGTTCAAGTCTGCCTCGATTGTGCGTCGTGGGACCGCTGCGGCACGATTCCTTAGCTATCGAGCATTTCGTATTCCATCCCTGGACTGGAATTCTGCTCCATTGGGTGTCTTGGCTCTCGGTGCTGTAGGCACGATCTACTTCTTTTGCATGACACTTGGACCAAAGCCATATTACTGGCCCAACACCGCTGAGTTGAACTACGGAAACTCGCCTCCGATAGCAACTCGATCCGGATGGCTGTCGTTGGCTTGCCTGCCCTTCGTTTTCGCTACAGCGGGAAAGAGCAACTTCATCAGTGCCGTCACAGGTGTCAGTCACGAGAAATTGCAAGTGTTTCACAGATGGACTTCTTACACATTCTTCGTTACTGCGCTCATTCATACGTTCCCGTTCATCATTCATGATACCAAGGCTGGAACAATGGTATCAAATTGGAACACTACTTTGTTTTACTGGACTGGAGTTGTTGCCCTTATTGCTCAAGCCTATTTAACTTTTGCATCAATGAGTCCTTTACGGTAGTCACACCTGGTGTGCCACGCGATACACAAAAGAGTCCGCTAATGATGATCTTAGTTCAATGTGCTATGAATGGTTCAAATTCTCACATTTCCTTGCCGCACTTGTATTTGTGCTCTTTCTCTTCTTCCACTGTGATCATACCCTGTCAGCCTGGTACGTTTCATGTCCAATACCCTGTGATGCCCTTCTTCCATTGACGCCAGTCCAGGGACTACTTCATCGCGACTGGCATACTTTTCTCACTGTCTTGGCTCCACCGTCAAATCCGTATCTACTTCCAGCACGGGGTCAATCACAAAGCTCGGATCAGTCTGACTCAGAATGGCATTGTTCGCGTCCAGATCCCTACAAATTCTACCTGGAGCGCTGGACAACATTTCTTTGTCAGATTTTTGGGCATGGGACCCCATATTGGATCGCTACACCCATTTACAGCATGTTCGCTTCCCACAGAAAACGTGGTCTCCGGTGTCCACTCCTCAGAGCTCGTACTATATATTCGTCCGCAAGGCGGCTTCACTGCCCGCCTTGCACGTTTTGCAGAGTCTCAACCAAACGGAACAGTTGGAGTCCTCTTAGACGGACCTTACGGGGGAATTAATCCCCAGAAACTCGTCTCAAGTCAGCGACTGCTCATCATCGCAGGAGGATCTGGTGCAGGTTGGCTCCTCCCTATAATGACAGCCTTCCTACGCAACCGCCGGACCAAAAATGTTGGCAACTCTGTTGATCATCCGAGTCAGAGTGCCAAAGTCATCCTGGTCGCCTGTGATCTTGAAACCCAGGCATGGTTTGAAGAGGAGACCCAGCGATTGCTCTCGGACTTTGGCTTGAAGGAATTACCGGCGAGCCTGGAGATAGAGTTTTATCACACTGGAATCCATGCGCATGGTACCAGCACCAGCCAGATGACCGAGATTCATGAGAAGCCGAGTGACTTGATCCAGATCAAGCAGGCCCACATGCCTCTCGAGACAGCTCCAGCTTCCTCGCCTGGCTCAGAGAAGCCTCGCTATCTGATGTACTTCGACGACCGGCCCAATCTTGCAGATCTCGTCCGTTCAGAGATGTCGTCGTCGACCCTGCGGGGCCAGCTCGGAGTGTTTGTCTGTGGTCCTTCGAGCATGCAGAGTGATGTTCAAAATGCCGTGGCCAAAGAACAAATTCAAGTCATGAAAGGAAGGAACTGCGAAGTCTACCTACACATGGAGCATTTCACTTGGGCATAGGTTTAAGCAATTGATCCTTCACTTCTCTTACTGTTGCTGCGGGACGGCGATTCGAAAAAGGTGTCAATTGGTCATGAAAGTCCTAGTAGAAGTGGAAGGAGATCTGGAGGACTTCGCTGAGAACCGGGAACGAATTCTGTCAAGGATGCCTTTGCAAAATATCTTTGAGCATTGCCTAGGCGACTCTTCCCACGCCAATGGCACAGACTTGACCTTTAATCACGACGTTTGATACAAACATATTGCCACTAACCTCTGCACTTTGAGTATTTGCACGCTCAGAGGCACCTTCTGGGTCGTTGCCAATGAGAAGTGCTACCCTTTCGCTCCCATTCTTGTCGGGATCCCAGTTGACGTTGAATTGGACCAAATCCCAATCTGAGTTTGACCGTTCATTCTTCGATGGATCCCTTCCTGACTTCTGACCAATTTCACCACATCGAGATTTTTCCATGATAACTGGAAGGCCATAGCCAGAGACCTGATAAGGATCACACGTCCATCAATGTCAGGGCGGTTCCGCTTTCGGGTATGACCTGTTCCGAGGCGACTCATACTCTCTCCAACATCCAAAGATCTCGAACTGTCAATAAACAAATCTCAAGGACAAGAATTAGCAAACGACAAAACTCTTAGATTATTCCAATCCTCTGCCATGGCTCAAACACAATCCCAAAATGGCGCTTCTGATCAAAAAAAACTCCATCTGATCGGAATTGGCGTCGGTCACAGCATTGCACCACTCATGCACAATTACATCTGCAAATCCCTAAACAAGCCATGGACCTTTGTCGCAACAGAAGCGCCAACAGTCGAGGCCGCACTTGGTTTGATGACACAACCCGACTTTGCTGGCGCAGTCGTCACAATGCCCTATAAAAAGACCATCATGGCAGGCCTGGATGGACTCGATTCCCTTGCCGTCAAACTTGGCGCTTGCAACAACGTTTACATCACGCAGGACGGCAAGCTTCAAGGCACGAATACGGACTGGAGAGGAATCAAGGGATGTCTTCTCGCTGCTAGTGATGAAGGCGTTGGCAAGCCGGCCATGATCGTTGGTGCTGGCGGTGCAAGTCGTGCTGCCGTGTATGCCTTGGCTGTGGAATTGCAGTGCTCGACCATCTACGTGGTCAACCGCGATAGCCAAGAAGTCGAGGATTTGATCTCCGACACTCGGTCATTACTGTCGATTCCAGCATCTACCGACCAGCTTTGCAAAATCATCCACATCCAGGATCTTGCTCAAGCCCGCTCTCTTCCGTCGCCTCACTACATCGTGGGCACAGTGCCTGATAGCGTGCCAGAGACTGCAACTGAAAAGATGGCAGTCAACATCCTAAACTACTATCTGGCAAATGCTGAGAATAAAGGCGTGTTCCTCGACATGTGCTTTAAGCCCAGGGTGACCAGAAAGATCAAACTGGCCAGAACGCATGGGTGGAACACAGTCGAGGGCACAGAGATTATTGGTCACCAAATCCAGGAGCAGTACAGAGTTTGGATCAAACCTGAATCCGACAAGCAGGTCATCAGTCCCGAATTGGCGAGTGAGGCTTGGGCTACACTGAGAAAGGCTGCAGAGCAGAGTACAGGAATCAACTACGAGGTGGACGAGCTGCAAATCGAGTAATTCATGTATCTATACCATTCCAATGCAATCTCAGTAGCTGTGATGCATAAGCATGGATGCAGAGTACCGAACAGAATCTCTGATACATCCCACAATCCCCCACACCGTTTACCCCTTTCACACGTACCTAGACATGGCCATGGGGTCTCCAGGAAATGTCCCGCGCTTCCAACCTAGCCCAGGAACTAAGACCCGCCGGGTAATACATCTTGAGATAAATTTGCGGAGCGTCAAGGTTCTGTGGAAGCAGAGTTATGCCCGGCAATCCAAGCCCGATGCCTCGAATTTGTATCCGAACCCAAGAGAGATTGAAGGGTTATTTGTCGTTGTTGGAAAGGCGAGCAGGCGGTGCAAGATCTGTAATCGGAAAGACATGGATGCCGTAGGTTCCGTTGGAAACGATTCAAAAAGCACTGGTGACACTATTCTTCCGGGCATGTGTACCAATAGATGGGCATACTCTTTGTATCCTGCGTATAAGAGCATCATTTTCTGGTCAAATCATTGCGGTAACAACCGTGTTCTTCGAAATTTGACCGAGATTGCACTCATTTTCGATTTCGTAGCTATAGACTTGTCTCACAAGATCAAGCTTTAGCAGCCTTCAACTTCCTCGCAACAAAATCAATGGCCGCCGTATACCCAAAAGTACCCAATCCACATATCACGGCCACAGCTTTATCGCTCAGAAAGCTCTTGTGTCGGAACTCCTCTCTCGCGTGCACATTACTGATATGCACCTCGACAAACGGAATCGCAACTCCACCCAGTGCATCCCTGAGAGCAACACTAGTATGTGTGAGGCCTCCAGGATTGATGATTACAAAGTCGCATTTGCCTCTGGCTTCGTGGATGCGGTCGATTATGTGGCCTTCGTGGTTTGATTGGAAAGACTCAATGGTGAGTCCCAGAGATGAGGTTTGTGCTTTTGCCGAGGCTTCCACGTCTTGGAGGGTTTCGGAGCCGTAGATGTGAGGTTCTCTGGTTCCGAGGAGGTTGAGGTTGGGTCCGTTGATAAGAAGTATTGATCCAGTTGACATGGTTGTGAATTGATATGCTGTCTTCGTTACAATTGACGCGATATGGCTGGTGATGATGATTTGATCTCCAAAAGTGTTTTTGATGAAGGTTTTGCTGCGGACAAGACAGCAACTTTCTTTGAGTTGTGCCCCTCACCCCACCACCACCTCAGGGTGCACACTCCGGCAAAGGTCTTGCCCGCATCTCCCCGCTCAATCCACCAGGCAGGCCCCACAGGTTCTGCGGGCGCTGCTCCGAAATGTCCGCCGATCAGGGCATGGACAATCGTTGCCATCAACATAAAAAAACCTGCCTTTTATTCGTGTATTGCAGCAAGTCAAAAGCTGTGTCATCTTGCTCAGTAAAACCAGGCTGCTGCCAATCGGACCCGTCATAAGTGGACATTCCCCCTCGCAAAGACTTTAATCGACAAAACATTACCGAGAACGTACATGCCATAAACTCGAGATTTCCGGACCCAAGGATGAAGTGTTTGCTAGAGAGACTGGTGTCGCACTTACATGATCTTACGAGAGAAACACGACTCACGGCGAATGAGTGGATCGCCGCCATCAAGTTCCTGACAGAAGTGGGCCAGATCTGTCCGGATGTGTCCAGTTGTTGGGTTGATAGATCTGTTCAAGGAGAATGCAGCTGTCACGCAGAAGATTGCTGCAACAAACTCAGCAAATATCCCAAGATATCTGTCAACTCAAGCCAGATGCGACTTATCACTCAGGAAATATGTCATCATCTCACAGAGAAAAAAAAACAGATTGCGTCAAGAATTGGGTACGCAATACCATATCGCCATCACTGAAGTCTCCAAAATAATACCGATTCCCAAGCCTCGTATGACTTTCGATGCTACTGTGTGGTTCTTTCATCAAGCAACTGAGACACGCTCGAGATGCTTGCTGACTTCCTTCTCAACGTTGAGACCCGATCCCTCAACATCCTGTCTAAACTCCTGCTCGCGCAGTCTAACTTCCTCCATGACAATCTTGTTCGCCCTGTGCACCGGCTTGACCTCGAACAGGCCATCCATAGATTCCAGAGGAATGTTCTTGGTCTCTGGCACCAGGAACCACACGAAAGCGATGCTGAGAATCATCATGCTGGCAAAGAAGAAGTATACACCGCAGCCCGAGGGACCCATGTTGTTGAACATTTGCGGCGTGAATCGCGAGATGAGGAAATTCCAGAACCAGTTGTTCATGGCGGCGGATGCTTGACCCAGGGAACGCGTGTTGGAGTCGAAGAATTCGGAGTTGATGACCCAGGGGGTACCGTTCCACGAGGGACTGTAGAAAGCGGTCCACAGGAAGAACATGAAGACGGCGGCGATTCCGCCAGAGCCGAGGGTCTTGCCATCTCGCTTTCCGTCGGTGGCGAGGAGGTAGCCGCCGATGAACCACATGCAGAGGGAGCCGCCGGCCGCACCAATCATCAAGAGGTTGCGGCGACCGAGTTTGTCAATGAGGAAAAGAAGCCAGACGACGGTGAGCACAGTCTTGACAACGCCGAAGAGACCGGTGGTGAAGAACGAGTTGTTTGTGCCGGTAATACCGATGGACTTGAACACAGTCGGGCTGTAGTACTGCGACAGGTCAGTATAATACACCAAGCGAGATTGTTCGGGCTGATACTTACGTTGATGGCGTTGATGCCACTTCCATTCTGCCACAGGAACAACATGCCGCCGAGGAAGAAGCGCCATTGCACAACACGGCTTCTGGCCACGGCCTGGAAGGGCTTCCAGAAACCAATGCCAATAGTAGCTGCCTGGTGTTCATGCACGGCATCAATACTGGCAACCTCCTCAACAATGTAGATGTCATTGGCATCCAACTGACGAATCCAGCAGAGATTGCGAAGACCCTCCTCTCGCCTGCCGTTCTCAGACAACAGCCAGCGGGGAGACTCTCGAAGCCAGAAACTGCCCATCAAAAGCAGACCGGCCGGGATGAGTTGCACGGCAAAGGGGATTTGCCATTGACGGCGGCTGGGAGCCATGGTCTGGTTTAGCAAGAAATTTATCCAAAACCCGACGAGCCCACCGAGCTGCCACCCGAGTTCGTAGATTCCAACAAGTCTACCACGAATAGCAGGGGGCGAGATTTCGGAAATATAAATTGGGACCTGGCTAGCATGTTAGCACGCTGTTGCAATCCTCTGTCAAATCTGGGAAAAAAACGTACGATCATGGAAGATCCACCAACACCAATACCGGCGAGGATTCTTCCCACGAGGATTGGCGTCACGTTTCCGTCCTTGGACGCTAGCATGATACCGGCGCCAACCATGAACACCGAAACGAATACCCAGAGACTCTTCTTGCGGCCGAGGAAGTACGCAGACGCGTACGCGAACAGACTGCCGAAGAACGCGCCTGCTTGGTAAACAGACACAATGTTTGCCTTGATCAAGGCCAAGTGTGTCTTGTCCATGTGTGCGAATCCAAATTCAGACACGAAACTGGGGAGAGCCAACGTGGTGCCAATAAAGGCACTATCGTACCCAATCATGCATGCTGCAAAGGATGCGACGATTGCACACGTATACACACGCCAGTTATAAACAGATGCAGGAGTCGGGCGATCCTCGACGAGACTGAGGAGTCCCATAGTGATGGATGCTGGGATCGGTATGGATCTTGGGATGAGATGGGGCAAGGGGAAGGGATTGCAGATTTTCCTTCAGGAGAGGGTGACCGGGGGGATGATAAGAATCTCTGGAGGCACAAAAGGGCGTGCTTTTATGGCCTCAGAAGTCTGGTCAAGATAAGAGTGCCAGTGCACACCACTCCCCGTGGGGAATCGCTTCGAAGATCCTCCTCATGGTGCTCGTGCAGGTCTGGAACTGCCATGGAATCTGGGCTGAGCTGACAAGACCATCCTGTATTGAGAGCGGTAGAATCTTTACCCATCTGCGGGGTACACCTCTGCAACACCGTTTCGCCAACTGCCAAAGTCTATTCACCTCTACAAAGAAAGACTCGTGGCAGTTTGATGCACGGAAGACCCATGGAAGGGTTTTCGGTGAAGTTTGACGCTCAGTGTTCAAGACCACGCCGATCTCTGCAGGCCCATCACGAAATACGCTCCGGATCAAACCGTCGATCATCTGCAGTCTTTGTGATATATCCATCATCTCAATCTTGACTCATTATACAGAGTCCAGTTCAGAAAACCCCATCAAAATGGCAGCAAACAAGCAAAGTCATCACCTGGCTTTTCATCTGTCGAAAAGTTCGACGTGCTATTTGGCCATCCAATTGCTCAGTCCTACTCTCCGTTGATGCATCAGACGGTCTACGACAACATTGACTTCAAAAGGCGACGAATTCTACTTGAATCAACCGACATTTCTCAATTCCTTGAGATCATGACACTTCCGGACTTCTATACTAAGCTGAGATACAGACATGAATCAATGCGGATCATTAATACTTCATTGGGCGCTGCAGTCACAATGCCTCACAAAGTCAACATCTTGCAACACCTTGAGGCACTGTTTTCCTCAAGCAAGTCGGCGACAAGCGGGTAAACGTAGGCACAAACACAGACCTTGTCGGTGTCCGCGAGGCATTTCATGAAAACACTAAACACCTTTGTCAGAATGTTTTTATTTTTGGTGGTCAGCATCATATGCACGAGCTAAAGGCATTCGTATTTGACTGGATATCGTACACAGTCACCAATTTTGAGTTCACCTGGAGTCACATTCTGTTTATCTTTAAAACAAATGCTGCACTTTACCTGCGGCTGTTCCTGCAACCAAAGATAGAAGTTGAACGTATACCTTAACACGCTTCCTCAATGCTCAATGTTTACCCAGGGTGGTCGTAAGCGCTTCTATTACGACGCTCCTCCGATATCGGTGAGCAGAAGAGCCACGTTCTTGGTCCCAAGCCTCCCGGATTGCGCCATCGAATGGTGCCGTCACAACTCAAACCGAGATTGATATCCGCCGGGGTTGGGGGGGGGGGGGGGCAGTATGGTCGTTATTCCATGAGGATATCGAGAGCATAGACATAATTTGTATGTGTTCTTGGCATGGGAGGTGCGCTAGTAAAAATCGTGGGAGGCGGATATCAATATCGAACTCAAACCAACAGAATAGCCCGCCTAGAGCGGGTACCCTTTCTAGTGTAGTGGCACTCATTTATCACCACACCATGGCGTGCAGAAGTATTCGTATGAAGCCTTGGTGTTAAGAGGTGATACGTGAGAGGCGCCATACGAATACTTCTGCACGCCCTGGTGACCAGGTGAAGGATGAAGCCAAGCAGACGCAGTTTGGCATCGGATCATTTCTTAGCCGCACACATGCCCCAAGGGCCATCAACATCAAGGTCGTATCCGGAATTAGCATTATTGTGGAGTAGAATTGCGGAGTCAACATGTGGACTATGGCAGTTCATCTTTAGGTTACCAAGACCTTGCCCAGCTCTCATTGTCAAAGGAATACTTCCATCAAAACATACATCCGAAATCGGTCCAAGAACTTCAATCATGGTTGACTTACATACCCTTCCGGAAGGATCCCGTCCTGATGATGCTTTTCGCAACAACGGACCAGACAACCTAGTGCTCGAACGCTACAAGCTGCGAGAATTGGCAGAGGGATGGCCCTGCTACAGGTAATATCGAACCGTGGACATCTTTCCCATTAGCAACTAGGAAAGAGGAGTGGAATTCTTTTTTTTTTCTTAATATTTGACAGAGATTCATGCGAATGGGAGAATCTCAAATCAATCTTCCACCCCAACGCCTACATCTACACGTCCTGGACCGGCCGCACCCATTACATGGATTTCATCAAAGCCTCACAAGCAGGCATGGACAAGGGCGTCTTCATCATGCACAGGATCCACGGCACGACGACCGACATCAACACCGCAGCCACAAGGGCGGTGACCAAGATGAAAGCCACAATCACCCAGCGTCTCGAATTTGAAGATGGCATTGAAGCCGACGCAGAGTCAGACTGTCGCTTCGTATTCTTCTGGTCCAAAGACGAAAAATCGGGAAACTGGGCAGCTGACTATGTTCGACATTTCTACGAAAAGGACAAGTTGATTCCTGTAGATCCTAACCGAGTACCTAAAATTGATGCTGAGGCGGCCAAGGAATATCCAATTGGTTATAGATATCTTGCATATTGTCAGGAGAGGACGATGGGTGTCAAGGTTATCAGGGATTTGCCAGGCCACCGCAGAGAGGCTGGTACTACAATCAATGGCGAGAAGCATGATATACTGTACAAGCAGATCAAAGCATGGATGGACGGAGAAAAAGTTGAAATTTAAGCAGACAAATATCTACATCGAATGAATAAATGCAAGGCAGTTGCTGGATTTATTGCGGATGTTTTGACGATGTTGGCCTTGGAA
Source organism: Aureobasidium zeae (assembly GCA_017580825.2). Lineage (NCBI taxonomy): Eukaryota > Fungi > Ascomycota > Dothideomycetes > Dothideales > Saccotheciaceae > Aureobasidium > Aureobasidium zeae. The sequence continues at coordinate 211,390 of JAGFJS020000033.1, forward strand.
GAGATTGTGTATGTTGACAAAATGCCATGGTCATGGTCGTTCTACCTGTGATGATTCGTCCTCTCGAGTGACTGCTCTGATCAATCGAGTCCTGAACTCATGCAACGAATCTCCAAAGCCCTCACAGAGGTCTGTCTTGGGCCGCATAAGTCTTTACCCGAGAGTGCTGGAGCTTGACCCCTCTATCGACCCCACAATCCGGTGTCACTTTGCTGACAAGAATATCTTTTGTGATTTTGGTGATTCAGCAAAGCGTTGTTCTATCTTTCCATCGAGTCGCAAACATTCGCCCTGGCTTACAACATATCTCCACAAAAACTACAATGAAGTACATTCCCGCAATCGCGTCTATGAGTCTCGGGCGGGCCTGGGTTCAGGACATCGAAAAGAAAATCAAAGCAGCATCCGAGTCTGGATTTCTGGGTCTAGAAATATTCTACGAAGACCTCGAATATCTCACATACCCTTCAAATCTGCCCGCCGAGGACCCAAAGCCCACACCATCTCCAGCCCAGCTATTGGATGCCGCAAAGAAAGTCAAAAAGCTGTGCGATGACAACAAATTGACCATCATTGGTTTGCAGCCTTTTCTATTCTACGAAGGATTGAAAGACAGAAATCAGCACGATAAACTGATCGAGAAGCTGCATGTATGGTTCGATATTGTCGATGTCCTAGGCACGGACATCATCCAAATTCCATGCAACTTCTTGCCAAAAGAAAAAATCACGGGAGACCTGGATATCATTGTGGCAGACCTGGCCAAGGTGGCCGATCTGGGCGCGAAACGTGCAATCCCAATTCGTTTCGCATACGAGAACCTCTGTTGGAGCACGTACATAGATACTTGGGAGGCTGCGTGGGATGTCGTGCAGCGCGTGGATCGTCCGAACTTTGGCATGTGTCTTGACACATTCAATATTGCTGGTCGTATTTGGGCGGATCCAGCATCACCCACCGGCATGGTTGAGGGTGGTGAGGCCGCTCTTGAGACCTCTCTGCAGAAGCTCGTCGAGACGGTCGATGTCGCCAAGGTTTTCTATATCCAAGTCGTGGATGCAGAACGTGTTAATCCGCCAATCGACGAAAGTCACCCCTACCATACTGAGGGCCAGCCGGCTCGCATGTCGTGGTCACGAAATGCTCGATGCTTCATCTACGAGACAGACAGAGGTGCATATCTGCCTGTAGAGAAAGTCGCAAGAGTCATAATCGAAGGCCTGGGATATCAAGGATATGTGTCCATGGAGCTCTTCTCGAGAACTTTGTCTGATCCAGCGCCTGAAGTTCCCGAGAATCATGCTCAGCGTGGTATTGGAGCTTGGAAGAAGTTCTCGAAAGCCTTGAATCTAGAATAGGATAGAAATCAAGGAGCCCGAACTAATGGTCATTCCGAAGGTCAAGAACAAGCAGCAGGATCTATTTTGTCTCTCATCGAATGTGTTCTGTGACATGCATGGCTACATATTTGTCCACAATGCTTTTCTTGAGTACGCCCCGAGGAGCCGGGTAACCAGTGAAGAGCTCAAATTGGGCAAGGCCTTGTTCGATCAGTACCTCGAGTGGCTCGACGCAGATCCAGCCCCTGTGGACATTGTCGTGTGCTTGCTGCAGTAGTGGAGTCCAGGCTGATCTGTAAGAAAGCTTGAATATCTGTCAGTCATGCGCCATATATCAACTACTCCTCTCACTCACCTCGACAATAACACCGCCCGTCCTACTAGAAAACCATTGTGGAGGTATCGTGAACTCAGGAGGTGGCGTGTCTCCGATCTGATGGGCAGGAATGGTACACACGACCATCGTGGGCTGTGCAAGTCCTTCGGGCCAAGGCGAATTGAGCGTCTCAACAACTTGGATACTTGACTGCGGTTGCCCACTTGCCTGAGAAAAGGTTTGTCGGTCGGGCTGTCTTGACTGATCTTCAGCCAATATGGAGTTGAAGTGGTCTGCAACCCGAACAGCTTTGCTGTGCGTCCGATTCCAGAGCACAATATTTCTTACTCCCATCAGCAGCAAGGCGTACACGGAAGCGCGAGCCATGCCTCCTCCGCCGATAACAAGAGCCGAAGATCTGATACTTATGGCATTTGCAGGTGATAGATAGCGTGATATACACGAATATATGGCGATCCAATCTGTATTCTCGCCATGCAAACCAAGAACTTTGCCAGCTCGATTTTTATTGCACCGAGACAATGCGGTCGAGATGAAATTTGCATCTTCTGGTGCGACTCTTAGAGGTAAAACCGTGTTGACTGCCTGAATTACCCTGGCCGCCTCACTTGTAGATTGAAGGAGTGGTAGGATCTCGGATTTGAACGGAAGACTCACACTCGAACCCCCGAAAGTGTCATCCACCAAGGAGATAAAGTCGCTCATGCGGGGGGATTGCTTGATTGTATAGTTATGCTCAAGACCGAGAGCAGCAAACGCAGCATTGTGCATCGTTGGTGATAAACTGTAATCGATGCTCGCACCAAAGATGTGCAAGTGCAGTGGTTGGTAGAAAAAGGATGAATATCTCGCCTTCACCAATTGTTGCATAGTCAGCGGTGTCATGATTGCGTGGGATCCCGAGACTTCAGGTTTTCGCACAGATGTCAGACACGAATTGAACACCATAGAGGATGTCGGTCGAGTGCCAGTTATATAGGCTATTAAGGGAGTCGCGGATCTGGCTGCGATTGAAGCCTGAAATTGGATACAGTCTCTGTCTCCCAAGGCCGAGTCTGAATGTTGGATAAAGCGAACAACATGGCAGCCCAAAGCGACTGCACGATCAAACTCCTTGTGCAGAGTCGGACCTCTCCACAGCGAAGCACCTCCCTCCGAGTAAGCGCGATGGCCAACGACCTTTGTCCTGGTACCTACTGAGCTTGCAAGGTCACTGATTTGGCGGTCGGTGCAAGCAAGATTGATGGTGATGAACTCAGGAAGGAGACGGAGTCCATGAAAAATGAGACTGGTGTAATGGCAAGGCCCGGGCTCCAGCAAAGTCGACTCATCACACTCTACATGGTACAGAATAGGAGTTTCAGACTTGCGTCGAATGACCTGAAGAGAGCGGCTGATGATGTCCCATTCGCACGGTATGTCCTGCGCTGGAGGGCATGGCACGGTCAGTTGAATGGCATCACTGCCACACTCCAGATCGACGAGACCAGACTCTGTACGAGCCACGTCTTCTAGTCGCAGTGTAAACAATGTCGAGAATTCTCGGTATGGCGGGGACGAGTCGAGTAGAGATGCGGCCGGTATACATGTTTTTCCCAAGCGATTGAGAAAATGTAAGAAATCTTGTTTGACGTTTTGGAGGAGTGATGGCGAGTGCAGCGTTTGGGCTCCACGCTTCAACTTTTGTGACAACTCAACAGTGAGCGGAGTGGCGGCCTCAGCTTCTGGCAGATTGAAAAATTCAATATTGGATATCTTGCGACAGAGTCTCTGACTCTGTCCTAGAATTTGCAGCACTCCATCAGAGTTTGCGAGACCAAGATACTTCCGGATAGCCGTGAGATCACGATTAATCATGACAACAGGATGCGTGAGGGCAAATGTACGGATGAGGGATTGGCTGTGCGGCTCTAATGCCTCGGGTCCGCAGACAAGTACATGACGCGTCCCATGCTGTTGCAGAATTGCCTTCAGGGCTTTAGACGAGATTGTGCGATAAGCTTCCAAGCCGTGGTCCTTAACATAGTCCGCCTTGTGCAATCCGTGATGCTCAACAAGCCATGTCTCGGTGTCGATCAAGCGGAAGCGCAAGGTCTTGGCTGCAATGACAGCGAACGATGAGAGACCACTCCCTTTCGTGCCGATAAAGACAATAGAAGCATCAGACCCGAACTCTGGCCTTGCCCTTGTAGCTAGATCAGGTGTTGAACGACGCGAGGAAGTCAGCTCGGTTCGAGAAATGCTGCCAACCTCTCGCGGCCTGTCAGCGACATCACCGCGGAGACTTGTTCTAGCGTCCGGAGAAGAGCGAGACGATGTCGTGTCAAGGCGGCGTTTCTTATTTACAACAGGTGTGTTCCTTCCAGAAGTCGAGACAGACATGAATGGCCTCTCAGTCATTTCAATGTTGGAGCGCTCGAATTCACAATGAAGCGTTGGCCCCGAGTCTTGTTGAACAGGCTTTTTTAAAGACGGCCAGTTTGCCCAAGAATTGGGTGAGTGCGCCTGTGCAGATGCAGCTATCCGCTATGCGACAACCGGGCAGCAAGACGCTATAATATGAGGTGATATAAGGTGAGGCGCAAGACTGCCTCAACTGTACGATCAGCTCGGCTTTTTGTTCCCGAGAGAGTTTCTGGAAGGAAGCTGCGACAGGCCTGAGGCCTCCGATGTCGTTTCTCCCAGATCATTACCCCGCCCGGAATAATGCATCCGCTTAATCTGCGGCTGCACTGTCTAGAGGAGCTTTCGCCGACATGTCGGTCCAGGCTAGGTCTCTATTGCATTCGCCATCAAAATCATACCCACAGAGTCGAGCAGTGACAGTTTGTGTTTGGACTGATACAGAAATTTCCAAGTGCGGCACTCACGGACTAGAGGTTCCATACCATGCGCTGGTGACAAGGTATACATGAACGTACCTTACCTGGAATGGTATCTTTGCCGGCCAATTGATGGGCCATGTCAGAAGAGGCAAGCGATCAGCCGCGGAAGCGTCAAAGAGCGACGCAAGCCTGCCATCGATGTCGGTCCAAAAAGTACAAGTGCGACAGCGTTCGTCCGACATGCTCTACGTGTAGTACATCAAATGCCGAATGTGTCTACGGCACCACATTCAAGCGTCGTGGGCTGCAGTCGGGCTATGTAAGGGCGCTCGAAATGCTCTGGGGATTGGTCTTCAAGAAGATTCCCGGTAGCCAAAATGTCGCCGTTGAACTGCTTGCCAGTCTCTCCATCGCCATTCATCAGACTTCAGCCATTGACCACAGCGAAGATGCTGACAGCGACTGCGCGGACAACCTGCTGAAATGCTGGAGAGACAGTGGTGTACCTTCGGCCATCGAGAGCCTGCTGGATGGTGAAGCTTTCGCTGGCGCGTCCCTAAGAAATCTCGACTCTCAAACCATCGGTGCACGCAGAGTATCTGATCAAACATGGTCATTACCACAGCAAAATCATTCGCTCGAACACCAAGTGACTCCGCCGGAGCCTCAAATAGATCTAACACGTTTGGTGTCCCCAATACCAGCTGCGGCCGCTGCAGTCAGTGCCACAACGCATGCAATGGGGAGAACTGATACTAGATCTGCTTGGTCGACCCTCCCTCCGGACTGGCACGATCTTACCCAAACTTACTTCACCACCACACACTCATGGTTTCCTGTTCTCGAACGTCATGCACTTTTCCGGACAGCATATACTTACCAAGACCAATGCAACACAAGAGCTGCTCTCAATGATCGGCATCGAGGTAAATTCGCCACTCTATGGGCAGTACTTGCGCTAAGCGAAATTCACTCCAGCGGAGTCTCGTCCCCAAGAGCTATTCAATTTCGATCTGTTGCACGAGAATTACTCTCGGCGGATCCTGTGCAGGGCCTCTATCTCAATCACGGCCAGGCACTACTTATCTGGTCTGTCATCCATCTTGGCCGTAACGAGCTCATTCTGGCCAGGATATCGCTGGCTCAATCTTTCGTACTCTGTTCCGCCGAGGCGCATGAGACAAGCTCAGTCAATGCCATGGCCGAGCGGCGGCGTGCTCTCATCCTGTCTGGATGTTTCGTGATCGACGCGTTACTGTCATTTGCCATTGGCACTAGGCCACTGTTGACAATGGATGACATTCGTTCTTATACTCCTTGCGACGAGTCGGGTATGGATGAGTGGGAGCCTTTTGTCGACAGATTTGAAACACCAAGGTCGTCAAGCTCGATTTACACGAGCACTCTGGCCGCGCCCAGTCGTACATCTAGTACATACAACCACCTTGTCAGACTCATGCGTGTTCTGAATGCTGTTATGCATGGTAAAACACCTGCGGCCTCACTTTCCGCTGACCTTGCGACGTGGAGCATAAATCTGCCCTCTCACCTCAAGCAGGCGGGGTCAGCGGCCTATAATGGTACCTTGGGAGGCCTTTTGCCTCCTCAACTTCACCTTCGAGCATTCTATCTTGCCATCTCGACTACGATCGCTTCTAGACAAGTATACGAATCGCCTTATGTTCCTAGCACGGAGCACCAACCGGACATGAAGGAAGCGCTGGCGACAGTTGCACTCCAGATTAGCACCACGTTCGGCGTGAAGGCTCTACCACCATCCATGAGCATTCTTTTCCCTCTTTTATCAGCTGAACCTTCATCCACTGCTGTTATGTGGTCTCGTGGATCAACATCCGCAGTTGAAATGATCAGGAAATACAAAAGTCTTTGGGGCTGGTCTGGGCTGCTATCTCAACAAGAAAAAGGCGTTGCAGATGTGCCGTCGATAGTCCAAGACTACAGTCATATATCACCGACTCATTTGCCCCCAAATGCGTCGCATGCTGCGTTGACGACAAGCACTCCTGACTCTGGCACTGCTCAGCGACATGGTCAGATGCTGTCTCAGGATCTGATCATGCCCGAACAGCCACACAGTGGAGGCATCGATCTGACGGATCCTGTTGCATCTGCCCTGTTCGATAACATTGATAGGTCTGAGAGTGGAGAAGTGCATATAGATACGCAAGAGGCACAGTTACGACAGTATCTGGCGCTGCTTCAAGAGAATCAAAGGTATGACGTCTGTTAGCGCAGTGCGAACCAATACACTGACACGCAACTAGCACGAATGATAGTCAGAATTTCATGCAATCGCTGGGTTTCTTCGGTGACCTTGACTTCTCACAAATATGAGGCCTTGAAAACCATGTCGTCGTTTCAAGGTTCGGGTTTCAAAATTCTTGTACACAGATGCTTTCACGACCACTTGCAGGCAGCTTGCAGCCAACCTGGTCAGAATCATGCGAGGTTACATCGAACGCGCTCCGATCATCGATCAGTCCTGGAGCTGTCCGCAGGGATCATCACAATCTGCGCACGGACAGTCGACGACACTTGCAGGGTCGATGGTGAGGTCTACGATGATGTCTTAAATTGTGCTCGAAGCGAAGACCAGACGTTACGACTGCCATACAGAGTTCCAACTTCTGCGCCTTGCACATCGCAACGAAGCTCGGAAATGTTTAATTATCGGTACTGGAGATGGCTGAGTTTTATCGTCTCTTCAATGGTGATGCAGTCATGCGCTGCTCCGGCCAGAATTTTGTAAGACTTGGATGGTTTACTGTCGTTGACCCACGCGCAAAGAATCCGCGGCATTCTGCGACAGAAAAGTCTGCCGTACCTAACAGAGACGCGAAAGATCCCAAACACAACTCGAAGGATGGAAAGGAATTTCCGCTAGAGGGGAGGGGGAGTAAAAAGGAGCTCAATCAATATTTGATTCATAGAGCATCTGAACCCCCCCAGTAATAACAAAATTACTGAACATTATTCTGCGCGCGGCCCTTGATATCGTATCGGTCCAAATCCATGACCTTGGCCCAGGTCTTGACAAAGGCCTTGACGAACTTCTCTTGGGCATCCGCAGAACCGTATACCTCAGCAACAGCCCTCAACTCGGGGTGGGAACCAAAGATCAAATCCGAACGGGTGGCAGTGTAGGTCGTCTGGTTGTTGTATCTGTTGGTGCCGACGAACAACTCGTTGTTCGATCCGGGCGTAGGGGCCCATGTGGTCGAGATGCTCATCAGATTGGCAAAGAAGTCGTTGGTCAGCTGTCCCGGGCGATCGGTAAGCACTCCCAACGCGGAACCGTCGAAGTTGGCGTTGAGAGCGCGCATGCCGCCGATAAGCACCGTGAGCTCAGGGGGGCTGAGGGAAAGCTGGTTGGCCTTGTCAACGAGGAGTTCCTCAGTCAGAGTGCGCGAATCCCCGTGGCCGTAGTTGCGGAAACCGTCGGCTTTTGGTTCCAGGTAGGAGAAGGATTCGAGGTCAGTTTGCTCTTGGATGGCGTCGACGCGGCCGGGGGAGAAAGGCACGGTGATATTGATGCCGGCGTCGGATGCGGCCTTCTCTACGGCTGCGGCGCCGCCGAGCACAATCAGGTCGGCCAGTGAGACCTGTTTTGCAGAGTTGGCCGAGTTGAATCGCTTCATGACTTCTGTCAGGCCTGCAAGGACTGTGGCAAGACGCTCTGGGTTGTTGGCAGGCCAGGATCGCTGGGGCTCGAGAGCAATGCGACCGCCGTTGGCACCGCCACGCTTGTCAGAAATGCGGAAACTCGAGGCCGAGCCCCAAGCGGTGGTGACGAGGTTCGACACGTTCAATCCGCTTGTGCCGAGGATTTCACTCTTCAGCTGCGCAACATCGCTGTCGTCGATTGTCTCGTATTGGACCCACGGCAGCGGGTCTTGCCAGATGAAAGCATCCGACTTGGGGACGTACGGACCCAGGTAGCGGCTAATTGGACCCATGTCTCTGTGCAGCAGCTTGTCTGTGGTTTGCATGTCAGCATTCTTGCCAAGTCGAGGTGGCTGGATCAGCGGAACTTACACCAAGCCAAAGCGAACTTCTCGGTAAAGTAATCAAAGTCGTTGAAGAAGGTCTGAGAGATGTTTGCATACACGGGGTCATAGCGGAGGGCCAGATCGCTGGTCAGCATAGTCGGCCTTCTGAACTTGCCAGGGATGAAGGGGTCCGGGTAGTTTTGCGGTCCGTCAAGTGCCTCCCACTGCGGCGCACCATCGGGACTCTCGACAAGGGTCCAGTTGTTCTTCAACAGGGAGCGGAGATAATCGTTGGTCCAGTTGGTGGGCGTATCTGACCAAATGACCTCGAGGCCACTGGTGTATGCGTCTACGCCCGACCCGGATCCGAAGCTGTCGTGCCATCCAAGCCCTTGCAGCTCGATAGGGGCAGCGTTGGGCTCGGGTCCAATGGTTGAGCCTCCTTTGTGAGCACCGTGAGTTTTACCAAAGGCGTGTCCACCGGCGATCAGGGCAACAGTTTCTTCGTCGTCCATTCCCATACGACCAAAGGTCATACGGATGTCGTTGGCCGAAAGCAATGGATCCGGGACACCGTTGGGTCCGCGAGGGTCAACGTAAATCAGGCCCATGTCTACGGCGGCCAGCGGGCTTTCCAGCTTGTCGGCGCGGCCAGCAAGATCGAAGCTACCGTCGTATCGGACCGAGTTGCTCTGGTTGCTGGGGAAGATTTCCCGCTCTCCACCCCAGTAGATGGCTTCATCTGACTGCCAGGTGTCGACTCGGCCGAAAGCGAAGCCGTGCACAGGCATACCCATGCTCTCCATGGCATTGTTGCCCGCGAAGACGAACAAGTCGGCCCAGGATAGCTTCTGTCCGTACTTCTGCTTGATTGGCCCTGATGAGAGATCAGTATATGCCATCGTTTGTTGATGCAGCACGACACTCACACAACAGTCGTCGAGCCTTATCCAAGCTCTGATTATCGGGCCAACTGTTCAGGGGCGCGAAACGCTGCTGGCCCATACCAGAGCCACCACGGCCATCAACCTGTCGGTAGGTGCCGGCATTGTGCCATGACAAGCGGATCAAGAAAGGACCGTAGTTGCCAAAGTCAGCAGGCCACCATGGCTGAGAGTCCTTCTGAAGCTTCAAGAGATCTGCCTTGAGCTCCTCCACTGCACCACCATATAAGTACATCTTAGCTGACCAAGCACTGAGAACATACCGTCAAGCTTGGCGAATTCAGTGGCGTAATCAAAGTCATCGTCAAGAGGAATCACGCTCGGGGAGTTCTGGCGTAGCACATTGAGACTGAGCTCACAGGGCCACCAGTCCTTGCTGCGAGTTCCGCCTCCTGCTGCCTTGCTAATTCTAGGGCATTGCCCATTATCGGGCGGGCCGGCATCGTAGCGTTTGGCATGAGGAGAAGAAAGCACACCACGGATGTTGTCGTCCGAGGCGCCTCTGGCATTCAGGGCCGGACAGAACGCATCCACGCCAAGAGCATTGGTAATGGCGAGGATGGGGAGCAGATGGTTCAACAGCGGAGCCATCATGAACGATCTTTGATGGTCCTGGTGTGGGTGTGCAAGCGTTGCTGGCTTTGCACAATGGGCCGGAACAAGGCCTTGATATATACTCGCTGACCATGACGGTAGATCGTAGCTAGGGTTTCATCGGGACCCGGCATCCGCAAATATGGTGCACATTTGCCGCTTTTTAGGAGTATCTGATGATGATATGGAGTGTGGCACAGGTGCAGCTGCCAAGTGTCTCCCTCAGATGATCCAACTACATGTACCTGACAGCGAGGCACACCGCCAAGGGTGAGAAATTGCGATCGGACGCCTGGAAGACCCTTCTCTGGGGGACGGCTCTATCCATATTACAGGGCTAGAGCAGGGTTTCAATTTGGGGAGCACTTGCGGCCAAGGTTTATGTGAATTTGAATTCGCCGAATTGTGATTCGTCTCGGTTTCTCGGGTCTCCGTAGCCCGTACGAGGTGTAGTCTGTAGAAAGGTAGCTGGCAATGATAATGGAGTCGGCATATTCCCAGTTCGTTCAAGCGCCCGGGAGGCTCCGTAGTCACGGTGCTTCATCAGACTTTGTTTCTTTACAACAATCCGTGTTTCGCAATTTCTGGTCTGCAACAAACAGTTTCGGTTGTGGCACATGTTAGTAATCACTCTAAGCTGACTGGACGACTGAACAGCTGCTTAGAAATCCTGACTACCTTGACAGATCAGAAAAAAGTCAAAAAAAGTGCGAATTGCGGCTTAGAGTAGAGTATTGTACGGAGTACGGGTATCCGTGCTACAGTCACGCGAAGCTAGAGTCCGTAGTTGCGCCGTAGGGCTCACGTTTCGCGAGTTTAACACCTCTTCGTCTAACTAACAACTATGTCGTCGCTATAGATCAACGCGAGCTAACTATTCAACTAGCAGTCACCGAATATAATCGAGGCTTATTCCCGTTAATTAGAGCGACTATATACGCGAACGGCGTCCCTAAACGAAGCCATAAGAGCATACGAGTACTAGTTGACCTTGATACTAACTTTGCGAAGATCAAAAATATAATTAATAACCACTCGACGTACTTAAGAACTATAAGAGAAACAAGCGGTCGCACCTCAACTAATTTATAACGCGCGAGAAACCTTACATTAAGCGTAGCATAATAGTCTTAAGGAGACGTCATTCGAATAGTAGATATAGACGCTGTTGTTGTATATATCGATTAGAACAGTCGTCGTCAAATCTAGCCGACTACGACGAGAGGTACGGCATTTCTAGGTATACTGGCTTACTCGTCCGTTCGTCTTATAGAGGAAAGGATCTACCGGGTGACCGTACGACCATAAACTCTGAGTTTTTGGTAACAATACTCCGTAAGAGTGATAGTAAAGAGTGACATTATAAACTACTGCCGAATCTCGCTTGCTGTTACTTGAATATTAACAACTATTTAATTCGTCACGACAAAGCTCTGACATGATAATTCTACCGGGGGAATCGAGATACAACTCGTAAAGATCGCTGAAATGCTGCACAAAAAGCTCAAAAGAAGAAGGTGACGAGAGTCAGTCTAAGCTTTGGACAGGGGGGGTAGGGCTTCCTCATCCTCCTCGCTGACATTCCAATGAGGGAACAGCATCGTAAGCCTCTTCAAACTGTAGCGGCTAGTGCGAGCAGGCTTCTTCTCAGCGACCTTTTCTTCAACGACCTCCTCAGCGGATGCCGGTGGCGCCACGGGCCTACCGTGGAACGCCGCTCGCGACACATGCATATTGGACCACTGGGTGTGGAGATCATTCCATGTCAAGCGTTTCCTGGCAGCTGTTTCTTTGGGGGTCTCGATGGGCTTGCCGCCCTTGCGCCACGGTCTTGGTGTGGGTTCCACGGTGCGTTGTGTTGCCAGTGACTGTCGTTCTTGCTGTGACATATCTTTTGTCAAGGCGTCAAGAGTCTCTTGGTGAAGTGAGACATCCTTGAAGTCTTTGGAGGAAGAACGTCTACGCAGATAAGTTTCTGCCGGAGATATTTCAGGAGTGACATCAACTTCGCCCTTGTTGACCAGGATCGCAGAGGGTTTCGGTCTGTTGCCAGACCCGCTGGTGTTTGAGATGGTCGATTTGGAAACGGAGCGTATGCTGACGGCCTTTGCCTCGCCAAACTCTGCTTCTTCCGCATTATCGATCAATGCACTCATTCTGGGAGTATATTCGGCGTCTTTGCTTCGCTCACGCAAGGTGCGGATCAACGGGCGTAGAACCAAGAGACAGGCAGCAGCAATACCAGTTCCGTTTTCCACAATACCGAGAACAGCAACCGGGTAGGCATTCTGCCAAAAGGCAGCTCCAGTACCTCCGAGGAAGCGGATGTAACCGAATCTAGGCATGGACGTGATACTGCTGGCACAGCCAAGAACCAGGATAATGGACGCCGATACCTTTGCTTGGTGATTCGAGGCGGCAAGGGGAGCGCGAAGAGCATAGACTGGCAGTAACGTGAGCATCCAGTCGGCGAACGTGTTGATTGCACTGTTTGTGTATTGAATGCCTTGAATGGCGCCCCAGCTGACACACTTGTCACGGTTGTAGCGATCGTAAAAGTCCATAGGGTTGCCACAGCGGAAAATTGTAAAGAAGAAGGTTGCAAGACCAAAAAGAGTGTGGACTCCAACGACGGCGTGAACAAGAGTTTTTTGCCATCGCTCGGTGAGGATGCGATTGAACGAAATCCCCAAAGAAGCCTTGAGAAACACGTTACACAGGATGTAAAGCGCGAATTGGAAGACTTGGTACTGCCAAAATCGTTAGTTCGGAGTCAGGTATCTCTTTTTCCACTCAACTTACAGTCACAAACACATTGGCAATGTCGACATCCCTCAAATCGCGCCCGATTTCGATCAGAAGTCCAGAACTCGCTGTAAATGTCAACTGCGAAACTTGTCAGCATCAGTAAGGAAGATTGATTCCTTAGAACATACGATCGTCACGATCATCAGCCAATCATCAGACCCAAATGATCGCATAATGCAACTCTTGACGGTGATTCTCAAGAATAATGCAAGCCAGGCAAGTGTGAGAAATGCTGAACACACACCAACCATGGTGTACGCTCTTTGCTCGATTGCATCCGTGTTTGAACCTGCCCTGAAGGCAGGTCGAGTTAAGTGTAGAACATTCATGTTGCAATATGACCTGAGAGCGGTCCGCCTTAAGTGTTCTCTTTCAGTAAACTTTGATTTTGTTCTTTCCAATCAGCGTGGTGGTTGAAGGAGCGAACACGTGAAGAAAAATTGAATGTAATGAACGGCAAGAAATGAAAAAGAGCGGAGGAGAAGATAGTGGAAGGGGAACAATGCTTTTTACTTGAGGTGGTCACACGAGACCTACCAGTATTGGTTCGTGTACGCCGCATGGCACATCTTTTCACGTGGAATGGCAACGGCAGTGTATGGAAAGCTTTGCAGAGGCGTCATGAGACAGATCTATCGAAAATGCAGACTCTTTCCAGGATGCTCGGGTCTGCGATAGGGAAGCGTTGGAGACGTTTTGTCTTCATCGTTGGTCCAACCGCCGGCACTTGTCAAACACTCGAAAGTCATTTCACAAAGGATCCTTTCTCGAGAGAAATACAGCTCAACGAGAGAATCTATGCTTCAAAGATCAGGGTAAATCCATAGAAATGTTGTGTTGGTCAAGAAAGGAAGTGGAGGAGTCGAAGGAGCGAGGTGTTGCTGCCAAAGATGGGGAAATGCTTGGCATCCCCAAAACCCAGCCCACCCAGCCTTCCTTCTCCGTTTATGTCTCAAAATCCTTCCAAGACATCAACCTCTGTAACGGCTTTAGCGATTATATACGCTGGTACGAGTCATGGAAGCCGGAGTCTGGAAGGGTTGCTTCGGTCAAGCAAGGTTTCCCGCACCCACCTTGAGAATATCACGATCTTTTACTACTTAGCTTGTTGCGTTCTTCGGTTGCTTGAGCCTGCAAGAAGAAATATTCATTATCACCATACCCTGGCATTCACCGCGACACTGGTCAAAAGTATGTCCAAGTTCAGGTATCAAAGAGATTACACAATTCCAGCCCAAAATCCCCAATCAATATCCTCAAAGTCAAGATCAAGCACAGCACCAAGATCAAAATCTGTCATGACAGGTTCCAAAGGCTGCCCAACGACTTCTGACCGCATCTGTTGCGCCGAGTCTGGACGATGCTGCAACAATAGAGGCTCCAAAATAGAGACACACTTTGGCATTGCAGCATCACCATCATTGGTTTGACGAGTCTTCCACGCGCTGACAATGAGTTCGGCTGCGTGCAGCTTTCTCCTGTCATCTGACAACCTGAGCAGATGTTTGTTTGCTGCGTAAAGATCTGAGAGAAGATTCCAAAGGCTTCGGGATTTTTTGAAGTCTTTCTGGTGGGCAACTTCGACGATGATGGTGATGACTAGAGAGCAATGCATGTCAGCGCTTCTGGCCAGTACAACCTCCGGAAAAACTCACATGCATGCCACTGGAAAAAGCTTTCGATCAGCCACTGGAATCGCTGAACCTCTGGTCGAGTATTCAGTGCAATACTATATTCGATCGACTTGATGGATTGCTCCAACATTTGACGGTGGCGTTCCTCATCAGTTAGACTAGAGTCCGCACCCCATGCCATCGGATGCAAGGTAAACATCCGAAAGGTAGAAATCAGTGCTCTAGCAGCAATCTGAATCATGCTGTCGACTGGTTTTATCGGATCGCAGTACTGAAGAAAGTTCTTGTTCAAACCCTCCTCCAGGTCGTCGATCCAGGCTTGTTTCTTCGCATGAGGTACACTTTTGTTGGAAGCCCACGAGATGCCGAGTTTGCCGTTTCCATAGGAAAAGTTCCGCTGCTGTGAGATGACCCAGAAAGCCCATCGAGGGTAAGAGATGCTTGTCAGCCCTTTACGTTCTGGTGGGGGTTCCGTCATGTCTGCCTTCAAATCAGAATCCTCGACATTTGACGGGACCTTTGCATCCCATCCGGCCATCAGAGTTAGTGGCGTCATCCCACTTCTCACTCCAAGCGCCAGATCAAGTTGTTGTAAATGCCACCATAACCGACGACGACGTTCAGTCTCCATCGGCTTAAGACCCAGCAAAGTACCGTCACGATGAACACCCAACTTCTCCGCATTGCGTATGGCAAGTCCATTGAGTGAGAACAAACTTTGCACACTCAAGCTTTCAATGGAGGCTGTCTATGACTGCATTAGTGATTGTTCATTCAGCATGAAAGGTTCACAGCATACCATGTATAGTATCAACGCCCGCAAAACCATGAGATCAGTTATACAAAAGAGGTTGGTCCGTGACAGCGCTTGCTCGCAGATACTTTGATACTGGGATAACAGTACGAGTTTCGGCTGCCGCAAGTCTCGCGTACACTCTTCCTCAGACATGGTGACTATACTCATGAGATACAAACAAAACACAAACGCATGCTCTGCACCAGTGAGTTGCGACCGAGCATCAACATTGGTCGAGATGTAGCGCAACCGCTCAAGAATAAAATCGAGATCAATATTAATCAATGGGTTTGCATTAAGCTCGAAATAGTCCCACAAAAGGTTGGAGTCTTGTGATGAAGGATGCTGTAATACGAGATTGGTGGAACAATCGGTATTCAGAACACTCCGCAATGCGTCCGGCTTTGTTCTGGCGACAAGAGGTCGACTCATGATCATATCCCGTGCGTCTTGTTGAGGCTGATTGGCTTCCGGAGGAATACAGGAATGCCATGCCCGCCTGCAATCATCAGCACGCGTCTGGACGCTTTCTCATCGCAACATACTCTTCAACGTAATACGACTGCCCGTCTTGTTCGAGCATAATGGGCTGTCCGGTCGGAGTCGCAGTTTCAGCGCCATCGTTGGACGTTCTTCCGGCATGATGTGCATCAATAAATGATGGTGCGTCCAATCGAACTCGCTTTGAAGGGCGAGTCTGCTCAATATTCGGGTCGCCTCCGAGTCTCTCCACAAGAGCTTCCAGCCTTTTGATGCGATCGCTTGTTGCAAGCTCTGGATAGGTGCATTTATCTTGGGTTCGTCGCTTACAATTGGAGCACGGTTGCTGCTTGTCGCAACGGACCTTCCGCCTTGCGCATGGCTCACAGACCGGACCGCTCATAATGAGAATGCGACGAGATACATTGGTCGAGCAAGTAGCGAGGAGTCGCGAAAGGAAGAACCTCGTTGGCTCGCCGAGCTCTTCGGGGCCTCGGCGAGATGCCAGAACTAAGGAGGGTGCTGTACTGTGTGGGGAAGGACTTTTGGCTTGTAAACACGATGCACCATGTCCTCCTTAGTTTTGACGAGATATACCTCGGGCTCGGCCCCGAACC